>LHUT01000252.1:28168-66677 GCA_001412135.1 Silene latifolia subsp. alba
ACAAGGGAGACCAATTGAATAAAAATACTCGGTAAAACTTAAATTGGTAGTTTAGGCCGAAAAGTGGAATACCCACCCAAAAGCCTTTGGTGGGACGACCAACAAAATCCAAAACCCACGCACGCTTCCCGGACGAGGAGTGACAACCAGTACGTAGCATCGCAAAATCCCAATTCAATTAAACCAAAACAATAAATCCAATCCCTAACCCTAAACGAGTTATCCCCAATTTTATTTATATTAAAAAAATGGCGGGAATGGGGGATGGATATGTGGGAACAGCACAAGACGCGGTGAGAATAAGGAGGTTGCAGAAACAGCGTGATGCGGAGCGTCGTAAAATCGAAGAACTCAAATCTAAGTCTGCCTCCGTCAAGGCCCAAACTGGCCTCCTTCAATTCGGCTCCGGCACTTCCGAGGTTTAGCTTTTTTATTTATTTACTCAATCGTACAACCTTCAATTTAATTAATTAATTAATTAATTAATTAATTAATGTCTATGTTGTATTTTGGTGTTACTAGGGTTTTTAGTTCAAGCTTTGTTTCTTATTCTACTTTGATGAATGATGAGACTGTCTTATTAACAGTTTTGTGTGGATGAATGAATGATGTATCCTTCATATTGCAACATCAAAATTCATATACTGATATGTAGCTGGTTAGCTTGGAATTTGTGTAGGGTGGAGTATATTAATATTAATATACCTTAATTATTCTTCCAACATACTTGTTGCAGATTCTCGAGACTGCATTCAAGAAAGAAACTATTGGTCTTGTTACAAGGGAGGAGTATGTTGAGAAGGTAGGTATTACACTACTAAATTCATGCACTTTAGTATTGCCCTACTAAATTCATGCCCTTTAGTAATCGGTGGTGTTGTCTTTAATAGAGGGTCACCATTAAGACTAAAATAGAGGAGGAAGAGAAAGAGAAGCTGCAGAAGATTCAGGAAGAGTGAGTTCTTTTTTAAAATTCTGCTTGCCGTTTCTCCTTGCCATCTACATGAGTGTTTTACCCTACTTTTCTCACTGGTTTGCGCTCGTTTTCTCTATTTTCTTGTCACCCAGGGAAGCTCGGCTTGAGTCAGAGAAGCGTCTAAAGAAGAAGAGGAAAACTAATTTCAGATTGTCTTTTTCTGAAGGCCTTGATGGAACGGAGGAAGAAGTTGAAGAGAGTAGTAAGCTCCGTTGATTGACTTTGCCCTTTAGTAGCTTGCCGTTTATAGATGCTCTCTAAATTTTCGAGTGTATGATGCTAACAGAATACTTGATAGCTTCACCAAATAGTTTATTCTTTTATGGATATACCTAATTTGAACTAGCAAGCATTGCGGTATCCTATTTCATGAATGAGACGTATAGTAGTACTTTAAAAACACTAATGATCATTTTGATCAAAAGTGGGTCAAGTGAATTCTTGAAATTCTTCTGGGTTTTTTCGGAAAGAACTACTCTTAGGAATGAACAAGGGAATCCTGAGTGAGTAGATGGGGTCTCGAAGGTTGATCTAGACTTGTTGTAATGTATTTTCTCTGTAACTGCATATTGACTGACATAACTTTATTGCCTTTATCTATCTGAATTCCCCACAGCAGAAAGTGAAAAGCTTGTCAAACAAAAATGTGGGAAACTTGGAAAGGATCCCACTGTTGAAACCAGCTTCTTGCCAGACAGGTCTTGCATCTCACTTTAAATGTATATTCTGGTGCCTGTCTTGCATTTAAATTTGTAACATTAGTGTTTTAAATGATGTAAAGTGAGAGAGAAGCTGAGGAACAGGCAGAAAGGGAGAGGCTGAAGAGACAATGGGCGATCGAGCAAGAAATGATTAAAAGTAAATACAAACCCTTAAAAACTTCCAAACTCAACAACCCTATATCTTCTGCTCATTGCTTTCCTGATTTAATGTTTCAGACGAGCCTCTTCAGATTACATATAGTTACTGGGATGGAAGAGGCCATCGGAAAGTGATCAAGGCTAGTGAATTTCTAGTTTCCTCTTTATGCGTCCTACATATTGTAATATTTGCATTGATCTTCAATTATTTTCTTTAATGCCATCTCACGTCTACAGGTGCGCAAAGGAGATACTATTGGGGCATTTCTGAGGGCAGTGCAGCAGCAACTTTCCCCTGACTTTCGTGAAGTCCGAACTACTTCTGTGGAAAATCTTCTTTATGTAAAAGAAGATCTGATCATACCTCATGTACTATACTTTTTTATATCATATGTTGCTTAATTTTCAAATAGTATGTGTTTTTTTCCTTTTCTTATGCTTACGAGTTACGGCTCACCATTTAGTGTTTTTGTTTCTGTAGCAACACAGTTTCTATGAGTTGATCATAAACAAGGCAAGAGGCAAAAGTGGACCGGTGAGTTTCTGTCGGTCGATCTTATTTTGGCTTAGTTAGATTACAATCTGCTATATATACCTGTTTAAGGTTGCTAATTGATGGTGCAAGGCAAAAAGATTGCAATTCAGAAAAAGTAAATAGAAATATTGATAGCTAAGAATAGGTAATCAGTTTTCTCCTCGATTATTTTTGCTACACTCCCTTTGAGATGTCTTGAAAGTTCATTAGAAGAGGATGGTTGGTTGTGAACTTATCAGAATCCGTGGTCGACTGACAAAGAACTTACTCACTACACCCACCGTTCCTGAGTAGTCACTTATCTTCATCATATTTTGACTCTTCTATCATAAGTGTATGGTATCTGATTTATTCTATGTATAGTACTTGTGGGAAGTTGTTACAGTTGCTATTTTACTATTTATCCTGTTGTTGCATACTTGCATATGATATTTTTGAACTTTGTAGATAGTAACTTCGTACTCCATAGATTTTGCATAAATACGGTGTAATATGTGCATTACTATTGGATGGACATCTTGTAAGCTTTGTTGAGATTTTGTTTGCAACTTTAGATGTGGTTTTTGATAATTCTAATATTTAGCTCTTGATGTCCTAGGGTGGAGCAATTCTCTTTGATTTATTGCTTTCTTTCAGTTTCACTGATGTTTGCTGTTTACTTTGTCTTCGACAGCTTTTCCATTTTGATGTACACGAGGATGTGCGAACAATTGCTGATGCAACTATTGAAAAAGACGAGGTACTCTTCTATTTGGTTATCTGCTTCTGTTTATCATGAATGATCATTTCTTTTGGTTATGGATATCTTGGGAATCGCTTCTCCCCTATTGTGGTGGAGAACCTGACCCCCTTGTATCAGAGACGGCTATTCTGGGCCTTAAATGAAGTGTCCTGTCATGTCAAAATTCGGAGTGTCGGACTCATGACACCCAGCCAAAGTGAACTGCCATGTTATAACGGTTAATATAGAGACTTCGACCCTTTAGGATTTACATATATGCATCTTAGTTTGTAATAATAGATTAATAGGGATATTTGTAAGTCATACTTGAATGTTAGTTTCTGCCTGTTGAACCACGGTCATGATACGAGTATTTTTTTTGTAATATCATAGGCTTTTAAATAATATTTATCGTTATTGTGAATCGTTAATGTTTCCTACTACTTGAGCTATACTATCAAATAGCCTTCTTTAGGAGGCTTTAGTCAATGAAAATTCTCTTTCTACCATAAGCTTTGTTGATAATGGAGATTGAGATTCTGGCACGCCGTCTCATGACTTTCGAAGAGTGGTAGTCGATGATCACTCGCTAGCACTTGACCTTTCAAGCTTGCATTCTTGCCTTGAGAGAAGGTTAGAGTGTGCTCCACGATCCGGCTCGAGTATCGGGCAATGACATGAAGGAGCATGGGTTGAAGGAAAAAGTTTACGTGGATGATAAGGCTGTCTTTACTGTTCATCTATTTAACTCCTTTAACTTTTGTGTTTTACTTTTCGAAATCTTTCTTTTCATTGAATCTCCTTGTTCTTTCTCGATTTTTTGTTACTTCTTCCGGACCCTTCAATTTTATTTCGGTTTTCAAAATCGTTTTAATCTTTATTCTCGATTTAAATTTTAAGTTTTTATAAAAGAAATTCGGACTTCGTAAAATTTTGGATGATATTCAAATGAACCGAAAGCATAATACATTCACTCCCATTTTGTTTTTCACTTTTTCTTTTCTGTTTTTCACATTTTTGAGGTGTGCGTTCACCCATGGACGGTTCTATAGGATGATTCATGTGAGCCGACCCCAAATCATTTTGGGATTAAGGCTCTGATGTTGTTGTTGCAAGTCTCTCTTTATCCCTCATCCAAAAAGTTTTCTCGTTTTTTCTCCTTTTTTTTGCCCCACACTATCTTGCTTCGTTTTACTATTGTGTTTTTTCTCCCCTCCCTCGACTTCCTCATCGTTTTTCCACCTCATAATTATGGTTTCATACGACGATACATGCTAGCCGATCCCATACCATTTTTGGCATATTGCTTTGTTATTGTTGTAGCTTTGTATAGGTGGAATATTGATGTGGATTTGGTTGATAGTGTTATGTGGTATGGGTGATAACTGATAATTGGCTTTGAGTTTTGACAAGTTCATCTGGCTATGATCTTAAAAATGGGTCCATATATCTCAAATGTCTGCATTCTACAGCTTTCATTTTTCGTAATATTTTGAAGTAATGAGGTGCATATTACAAGAAAGTGGCTCATCTTGCTTCACCCTTTTGCAGTCGCATGCCGGCAAAGTTGTAGAAAGACATTGGTATGAAAAGAACAAACACATTTTCCCTGCTTCAAGATGGGAGGTACCTTATTTTCTATCATTTCTTCACTTGTTTGTTAAGCGTATTGTTAATCCCTTGGTTTGCTGGTATAATGGACCTTCAAATCACTTGACTATTCGTAAATAAGAGTCAGGTTATGAATTATGATTGTGGTTTTCTAGAAATTATGCCAGCACCTGAGTGGGTTTATGCTTACTCTGACGTCTATTGTAGAATGAATTGAAAATGTTCCGTATACTTGCTGATGGAGCGACATGGTTTCCTTTGCAGATATATGATGCAACCAAAAAATGGGAGCGTTACACTATTCATGGAGAATGATTGGTTTATGATGAAGATCGAGCAACCAGTCACTCTTTTGTAAAATGGATTTTGCTCTCCCCCTTTTAAAACTCAAGTATGTATCATTACCTCAAAAGAAAGAAGTAGCTTTATAGTCAGCTGTCTTTAGTATCCATTTTGTATTTGCATTATGATAACAATGGAAAAAGAAAATTGGAATGTATGTAGCACTCGGCATCCAATTCACCTATTTGACATGGTAAAACTGCTTTGCCTATTTGTCAACTTGTTATTGAGGTTTGTGTGTAAATTTGAACAGAGTATATGCTAGAATAAGTCATTCCACCAAACCTAAACCTTTTGTTATGGTAATGTTATTTCATATTTGCATATGCGAGACGACCTGTCATAAATTGGGATAATTTGGCAAAAACGGGGCTCTACTTGTAAACTAATAACCATAATCCACCTACCAATTTGGCTTTCATTTATGATATTGAGACTGTCACTGGACTCAGCTCAGTGCTTGATGAATATGCACATCACTGAGATATTAGCTTTGCTGGACTTGGGAATTTGTCTGTAGACTTTTCCCAACTTAGTTTCCTTAGGAGGAGAATATCATAACCTGCTTTATTTTTAGGTGCATTTGTTTTTGTATTTTCGGATTAGGAATTGTATGTACTAGGGAGTAATTGTTGCACATCCGTCATTTGGAGCCTCTTCGCTAATGGTCATTCAAAGAAAGCTTCTGTGGCAATTTGAAGTTTTGAACATTATGAACAAACGTATACGGGCGATCCTAGGGGTGGATCGAGATGATTGCGTAAGGTTTTAGGACGAGCATTGGCGCTTCAAAGTAGATAACCAATCTCAATGACTTTGAAGCTCAATTTGCCATCTTATATATTACTGAATATATTAGGACCACAATTTATCTACTCCGTATGTTTAACAGAGTATCAAGTAATGAATGAGTACAAGTTAAGAGTACTTAGTTTCTTTAACCTGTTAGGTTAACTCATTATTTCTGTGGTTCTTCCAATAAAAGCTACTGTAGAATTCTATTTCTGTACTTTTGTACCATCATATGTAAGCATTAAGAAGATTACCTTTGTCAGGTTAAAGTACAAGAGAAGATTATTCGTATAGCATTTAGTGCTCTATAATGCAGCTGTACTAGCTAGGATATTAGACTTTAAATAGGCATGGCAGCTTGGAGGACCTCACATTCTCACGTACACCTAACATGCTAACATAGTAACATAGTATAGTCAATGCTTCTTCATTAACAATCCTTCACCTTTACAAAGTCTAGGATGCAAGATTCATCCAACTCCTTTTGTCAGACCCACCAAAGTGAAGTGCGCATTTGTGTATGCCACTTAGCTCAACTGTCTTTAGCATCCATGATGACCAAGTCTTAGGGAGTGAGTTCAAGATTTAGGGACTGAAACCCAAATCTAGATCATAACTAATGATACGAGCCGTGAGACGAGGTACTCATAACCTGGTTAGATAATAGATAAGCATAAGCATCCCGATACCCTTTTGAGTCCTTTTGCAATCCCAACAAGAAAAACAATGTATTGCCTTGTGGGACTTCCATTAAAATTCTAAATATTTGATTTTATTGCTAGGAAAAAGTGTAAGTTTAATAAATACAACAAAGTAGAGTAGTTGTGAAGATACAAAGGACAGACAATGCCAAAAACTCGTTGAAGATGTGCATGCAATTAAATTGAGAAGGAAGATGATATCTACTTTAACGGCGATTTGGGCATCCTTAATTATCTAACCTTTTATTCAACCCTAAATATGCGACTTCCATTATCAAACTTGGTTGTATGACTGACTACGTAATCAACTCAACTCAACCCAACCCCCTATAAATTCACTCATTTCCTTCCTTTCTTCAAACTTACACTAAACATCAGAGTATCACACTAAGCTTTGTTCAGAAATCAGAAGATTGTGTCTTCTTAGTAAGCTTTAGTTAAGTCTAGTCTAGGAGCATTTCAATGCGGATAGCACCCGTAGCGGTCGTCCTGATACTGTTGATCAGTGCGACCGTCTCATATGGCGTGCCAAAGACAGTAGAGGTCACTGGGTTTGCTGAATGTACCGACTGTCAGCAGAACAACATTCAGCACAGTCATGCATTTAAAGGTATAACAAGACCATACCATACCACCATACATACATAATTACATATGAATGCAGCTGATACATAGATACAGACCACCTTAACTCTCTTTGTTCAATCTAATTATTTATCGCATCTTTATCCAACGACAGTTTTTGATGTGATGGTTTTTAAACAACAACTGCTAATGCCTAAGCCATCTTAACTAGTTTAAACAAAACTTGTGCTGATCTCAAATGTGCAGGTCTTAAGGTCACTATTGATTGTAAGCTTGCAAATGGCAAAGTTAAAACAAGAGGATCAGGTGAGCTTGACGAACAAGGGAAATTTCGAGCCAATTTCCCGAAACATCTAGTTAAAGATGGGAAATTGAAGGAAGAATGTTATGCTCAACTCCATGGTGCTTCAAATACAGCATGCCCAACTCATAATAATGGGATTGAATCTACAAAACTAGCCTCTTTATCTGAAACATCTGATGGAAAACATACATTTAGTCCTGTAGGAAAACTCGAGTTTAGTTCAGCTACATGCACCTCAGCCTTTTTATGGCCTCACTTCAAGTTACCCTTTTCACACTTTAAAAAACCACACATTTCAACCAATTTGGAAGAAACCATTCCCATCCATTCCAAAGATCAACAAACCTTGTCCTCCTATTGTTCCAATCTACAAGAAGCCACTCCCACCACCTGTCCCAGTATACCATAAGCCGCTTCCTCCACCCGTACCAGTATACCATAAGCCTGTCCTACCACTGGTGCCAGTATACTATAAGCCACCAAAAATGAAGAAGCCATGTCCTCCAATATTTAAGAAGAAACCAATCACTTTACCTCCGCTTCCTGAGCTGCCTCCTTTCCCTAAGAAGAAGCCATGCCCTCCTCTTCCTCAACTCCCTTTTCCTAAGTTCCCATCTCACCCCAAATATAAAATGCCATCTTGGCCAAAATACCCTCCGCATCAATGAAATATCGTTTGCTCGTAGCATGCATCCATTTATATAATCTCTTCTCTATACTAGAAGGTTTAAGTAAATTATTTATGTTGTCAGTCGTCCAACAATAAGGTCATAGTGCTGTGTACTAGTGCAGTGAGAGCTACAGTATATTAGCTCAAAAGATTTAAAGTAAAATGTAAGGGATAATAGTCATGTAGTATCACAAATGTTGTAATCCCATATGTGATTGTAGTATGCTTTATTTTGCCGTTGTCAAAAGGAACTTGTCACAGATTGTGTTGATTGAGTTTGATTGTTTTTCATTGTTGATATTGATGTGGTAACAATAAGCTCAATTAAGTTTCTTACAAAAATATCAAATAATATTGAGAACTAGCATATACTCCCTCCATTCAACTCCACTTTACAGGTATTCTATTTCCGTCTATTCAACTCCACTTTACAGATTTCCTTATTTGGACATGTAAAAGACCTTTCTNGCAATGTTGCAAAGTGGAGTTGAATAGAGGGAGTATTTAATAAGATATTTTATTATACGATCTCAGATTGTCAAAATAAAATGACACTCAAAAATAAATGATATATTCAGGTTATTTGGTTTTGATAATGATGGGCCAACAATAAAGAGTGGGGGCTTAGTGGGTTGGGCTTTTGGTTCGAGTGGTGAGATGATGAGGAAAAGGTCAAAAGAAAAGGAAAAAAAAGGAATAAAAGAAAAGCGTGTAAATAACGCAGAAACGGATCTCCGCTTAAGAAAAGAGAAATATCCTCCTCAAAAAATATCATCTCCCATACCCTAGTTGAACCTCTCTCTAACCACAGTTAAGATGAGACCATTCCCACACACGTGTCCATATCCAACGTCGCAGATCAACCCCACTCCCAAAATGACTAACCTACCCTCCACCATTCCACTATATAACCCCACTCTTCACCGCCTCCACCAACTCATTCATTCACTACCTCCTCTACACCCTAAAAAAAAAACACAACCAACTTTTCAAAAAAAATGGGAAACCCTAAAGTATTCTTCGACATGTCAGTGGGCGGAGCCCCAGCGGGTCGGATCGTGATGGAGCTGTACGCGGATACTACCCCAAAAACTGCAGAGAACTTCAGGGCACTGTGCACCGGGGAGAAGGGTAAGGGACAGATGGGGAAGCCGCTCCACTTCAAGGGATCCTCATTCCACCGTGTGATCCCGGGATTCATGTGTCAGGGAGGTGACTTCACTGCTGGGAATGGTACAGGAGGAGAGAGCATCTACGGTGCTAAGTTCGCTGATGAGAATTTCGTGAGGAAGCATACCGGTGCTGGGATATTGTCGATGGCTAATGCGGGGCCCAACACAAATGGATCGCAGTTCTTCATCTGTACCGAAAAGACAGAGTGGCTTGATGGAAAGCACTGTGTGTTTGGACAGGTTGTTGAAGGGATGGATGTAGTGAGGGCTATTGAGAAGGTTGGGTCAAGCAGTGGTCGTACTTCTAAGCCTGTTGTTGTTGCTGATTGTGGACAGCTCTCTTAGATTAATTAATTATTTAATTATCTATCTCGTAATCTCTGATGGTCGTCGTCTTTATGTTGTTATGTTATCCTTTTAATGTTATGTTGATGTTGATTAGATCTGAACTCGTGCCTAAGTTTTATTAGGGGAGGTAGGTCTGTCTGTGTGTGTGTCTTACCGTCTTAGTGTGGTGTTCTCTTGAGAGTTAAGAAGAAATGTGTGGGTTGAGTGGTTTTATGGTGGACTTTTAGGGCCATTTTCAATTTCAATAAAAATATATCTCCTTGTCTTGTTAGATTCAGATCTCATATTTTATGGATTGGATTGGATGTTTGTTTTGCAATAGTAGTCCTATTTAATCATCCTTGATGCACAATTCTCTTAATTCATTTGACTATTCTATTCTAATAAGCAACTCCTTGGAATGAAAGGAGGAAATCTGACATCTGGACCATAAAATGACTAACTAGTCTCTTTTACAATGAGATTTGTGATTACTTAAATTTCTTTTGATTTTAAATTTAAAAATTGAGAACAAGATAGGGGATAGATATACCATCCGTCCAGCGGTTGGTTGTTTCGAAATGGACAAATTTGAATCCCTCAAAAACTTATCTCACTTTTTATCAGGAGGAGACTTTAATGCTCACGTGATTCCTTTGAATTCTTCTTCTTCTTCTTCTACTCTCTACCGAATCTGGTATGGACTAGGGACTAACGGACTTAGAAGTGCCCATTTCTTAGCTTCTTTATGGGCCTTGGCCCCATTCTCTATTTCACATTGCCTCCTGCATATATCTATCTATATTTGTCATTCTTGTAGTTTTGTCAAACATAATTCTGGCTCACTCTCTACTCCTATTTCTAATGCTGCCCCAATAATACTATTACTTGGTTTCACTACAATGCTACTGCGCAATGAAGAATCACCCCCTCAGAAACCGTCTCTCCTTGTGAATGCAATTGCACAGCCCAGAACTGACTTATCATCACTCGAATCACCACAACTCTTAGATGAATGCTAACATCATTACCTTCGTTTTTATAAACTTAGGTAACTAATTTAATTGTTGATGCTATATTGTTACTCCAATTAGCCTATGCTACTTGTTAATTGTGTCATCTCCAGAATTACTTGTTTACACCTGATTTCGTGCATTCTTTTTTTTTTTTTTGAGGGAGATTTCGTGCATTCTTATTTCCCCCAAATCCTCTGTTCTAATTCTAATGCTCAAACTGCCACTGCTGATTTTAAAACAGTCCTACAATCTGAATGTTGAAGCTATCTCCCTGTTTCTCAACAATTTAACAATATACCAACAAGGTTGATATTAGAACCAGTTTCTGAACAATTTAACAATATAGCAACAATTTAAGAAGTTGAGGTACTGTCGGTCGGTCTGTGTGTCTGTCTTACTGAGTTGAGGTACTGTCTTAGTGTGGTTGAGTGTTTGATGCTGGACTTTTAGGGCCATTTCTATTTCAATAAATATATCTCCTTGTCTTACACCAGATCTCTATTTTATGGATGCCTGTTTTTGAGTAGTTGTACTGTTTTATCATCCTTGATGCGCAATTCTCTGACTCATCCTTTCATTTCACTATTCTCATAACTAGACTCTGACCATAAAATGAACAGTCTTGTATTCATTCAATTACTATATCAACAACATACCTGATACAAGTAGATGTTACTATGTTAGTTAACAAATGAATGAGATAGATAGAGGGATTAGAAAACCAATTAAAATTTGAAAACAAGATAAATGGATAATACCATCCAGGCTCCAGCGGTTGGTTGTTTCTTTCAAAATGGACAAAGTTGATTAATAGCCTCCCAAACTTTATCAGGAGACTTTTATGCGCTTCTTGCTCACGTGATTCCTTCGAGTTCTATCTACTGTCTCAACTATGGACTTAGAAGTGCCCATTTCTTAGCTTCTTTATGGGCCTTGACCCCATTCTCTATTTCAAGTGAAAGCAAATGACTTAGTTTTGTGAAACAAAATTCAGGCTCACTCTGTACTCCATTTTCTAATTAATACTCCGTATTGTTTTCCAATGCTGCCCCAATATTACTTGGTTTCACTACAATGCGACTGCACAGCAAAGAGCAAAGAATCCCGGTTCAGAAACTGTCTCTCATTGTTCATCTGGACTTGAGAGATATAATAATAACTTGGAGCTGTTGTGAATGCAATTCCACAGCAGCACACACCACAACTGACTTATCATCACTCCAACCACCATAACTTGAGATATAGGCTTTGATGCTTTCTTTTCGAGATAAACCTAACATTATTAGCTTCCTTTTCATATACTGCCCATACCAATCCATCTCACCTACAACTTGTGATTCCTGCAATTTAGGTAACTATTAACTGGGACAACACACTATTTAGTTTGTGATTTTGTAACTAGTTTAATTCTTGATGTTACATTGTTACAGTATTACTGTCATGCTTTGTTTCGATTCTCTGGACTGTATGTTATGCTCCTTCTGTATAGGATCAACTGTTTCATATGTAGTTGTTTCTTTTTTTTTTGAAATTTCATCATCAATAATTAATTAATTGGGTGTGTTTTCTTTTTAGTATGAAATAGCAATCATTCGATACAAATCCAATGTCATTTTCATTATGGGTCACTACTCACTTACAAACCTCCTCTCTGTGGACTGTGTTACTAACATACATCCGACCTTTCCTAAACCTGCCACTGACACCTCCTCTGAGGCGCTTGTATAATTTTCTTCTCTGTGTTGCTAACATACATCCGACCTTTCTTAACCCTACCACTAACACCACCTTGAGGCACTTGCATAATTTTCTTATAGCGCAAGTTCTTGGTTAAGTGCCCTTTTTCTTTTAGCATTAAGTTTTCAACTGGTCTGGTGAGTCTGGTGACATTATGGTTAGATTGTGGATAAATAGAAAAAGGGTATCCATTGATATGTATATAGCGATGCATTTTCTCTGATTGGTCTTTTGTACTTGTCTAAGAGAATCTATAGATTCCAAGATATCATATGAAGATATCTTACTGAGAGTGCAAGGTTAGGTCATCTTATAATATTGCATGTTACATAAGCCTTCTAAGAGAAAACATCAAATAATCTGAAACTTGAAGCTACACATTGTTGGACTGATGCATCTTTTCAACTAATACAGTCTTAAAGAAACAAATTTCAATGATTATTATCCTTATGATGTGACACCATTCTAACTTTTTGTGGTTGGAATTTATTCTAGTGATCATCACTCTATCTGGATCATGCAGCAAATGGGCAGCTTAACACTTAAATCTTCCCCATAATTCCCACTTAATCAAATCAGCAAGTGGCTCAGACGAGCCACCTACAAAGTGGAAACCTAGTGATCCAGGCATTAATATATAACTGGTTGTACTTTGAAAAAGACATTCAAGCATAAGCATGACATATACATTATGTCAAGTGTATCATGCAGAGTCTATAAAATCCTTGAGGAGCAGAGCAACTGCCAAAGGTAGTCATTTCCTTTTCAAGGATCTCTATTCCATTATGCCTTCACACACCTTAAAAACGGTACCGATTCTTTTGATTCTGATAACATATGCATCCTGGGGATCAGCTATCTTATTTGAAGATAATTTCCTTCAGTGTCTACATGGAAACATAGCATCTTATGCTTTATTTCCACCATCATGTTACTCTCCAGCTAACTCTTCCTTTTCCATCGTCCTTCAATCCACAGCCCTGAACCTGAGGTATTTGATGCCTTCTGTTAAAAAGCCGGCTTTAATTGTGATGCCAACACATGAATCCCATGTCCAGGCTGCGGTTACATGTGCGAGAAAGCTAGAAGTTCAGCTTAGGGTTCGTAGTGGGGGCCATGACTATGAAGGGGTCTCATATGCGTCTGAGATGGAGGACGCCTTTGTTATACTTGACTTGGCTAAACTTAGGATGGTCACAGTTGATATTGAAGATAATAGTGCATGGGTGGAGGCGGGGGCTACCATAGGTGAGCTCTACTACAGGATCTCTCTGGAGAGCAAGACCCA
The DNA here is from genome assembly GCA_001412135.1 of Silene latifolia subsp. alba. Lineage (NCBI taxonomy): Eukaryota > Viridiplantae > Streptophyta > Magnoliopsida > Caryophyllales > Caryophyllaceae > Silene > Silene latifolia. Next base: position 41,806 of record LHUT01000252.1, read on the forward strand.
TGGTTTCCCTGCTGGTTTATGTACTAGCTTGGGTGTCGGAGGCCATATTACTGGAGGAGCCTATGGTTCTATGATGAGAAAATATGGTCTTGGAGCCGACAATGCCATTGATGTAAGAATGGTTGATGCCAATGGTCAAGTGCTTGACCGAGAGGCGATGGGAGAGGATGTATTTTGGGCAATTAGAGGAGGTGGAGGCGGTAACTTTGGAATAATTCTGGCGTGGAAGATTAATTTAGTCCCGGTACCAGAGAAAGTGACGGTGTTTTCTGTTGTAAAAACCTTGGAGCAAGGTTTGACGAAAACCTTGTACAAATGGCAACAAGTTGCTCCCAAAATTGATGAAAATCTCTTTATCAGAGTAATCTTACAGCCCACCAAAAACCAGCAAGGTGATAAAACTGTAATCGGTATATTCCAGGCCTTGTTTCTTGGACAAGGGAATGAGTTACTGAAAATAACTCAACGCGATTTCCCTGAATTGGGATTACAGCAAAAAGATCTCTCTGAAGTGAGTTGGATAGAATCAGTCCTTTACATTGCCAATAACCCACCTGGTACAAAACCAGAAATACTACTCCAAGCGAAGCCTGCCTTCATAAATTACTTCAAGGCCAAGTCGGATTTTCTAACAGATCCTGTCCCAGAAGCTGGTCTTGAAGGTCTATGGAAACGGTTCGTGCAAGATGATGGGTCACTAATGATTTGGAATCCTTATGGTGGTATGATGAGTAAGATACCGGAATCTCAAATACCGTTTCCTCACAGAAATGGGACCATATGCATGATTCAATACGTGGTATCATGGCAAGATGGGAGTGCTAGTGAAAGTAGGCATATGGAATGGATTAGGCAAGTACATAACTATATGACCCCGTATGTGTCGTCGTTCCCTAGACAAGCATATGTGAACTATCGGGATCTCGATTTGGGTATGGACAAAAATGGGAATGCTAGCTTTATACAGGCCAGTCCGTGGGGGGCTATGTACTACAAGAATAATTATGATAGGTTGGTCCAGATTAAAACAAAGGTTGACCCACAGAACTTGTTTATGCATGAGCAGAGCATCCCACCTCTTCCTGTTATGGATACACCTGATGGCTAGTTTAATTAGTGTGTTGGCTTTTGCTTGATGTGTGCAATCGAAATATAATATTGGTGTGTGGTGTGTTTTGTTCATGTGTTGTAAATGAAATAAGTAAACAAACAATACTATGAAATGAAGAAAACATGTAACTCTTGTGATCTTATATTGCCTTGTTTTTGTTGTTTTGCTTATAAATATGAATGAAACGAGCTGTTTTAGACTTAAAAGCCTCATCAGAAATTGTATTATTCTTACTTCTCAGATGGGCTGCCACTTTATTCTCACTTCTTTGCTATTTTTGCAGGCCAAGGGCACCCCTGCTAGATCTGCAACGCCTTACGTTCCAAATCAGTCTGTTGTAAACTTCTCAAACTCGCTTATTTGTCTATATATATATATATATGCGCCATAGTGACACTATACCAAGTATCATCACATCTAATTGTTTTCAAAGCAAGCAAACATATTATAGGAACATAGTAGAGATTTTATGGTCTGTCTGTTTAAAACATGAGTCTTTGAGTTTCCGGTACTATGCTCCAGCCTCCAGGCTAAAAATCCAGCCAAGAAGCAGTGTGTTCTGAAAATTGGTCGATAGTTTCTGAATCATTGCCATCATTAATTAATCAATTAAATCCACTCAAGAAGCAGTGTTTTCTGAAACTGGTCTACAATTTCTGTACTATGCTCCACAGCTCCAGACTAAAGTCCCTTGCTGCTACTTTGTTTATTTCACAGGTTCTAAACTGTGACTAGTTTTTACGGAATGTCGGGAAGTACTCTAATGCTAGTGTCGCATCAGTGTAGCCAGTATTGCGCATTCATGTATTTTGGTGACCCCAAACAGGTGGCAGAATGAAATGTTGTTGTTCATGGACAGTTTGGAGTAAGACAGTTTTTGTTATCTATTGATGCAGAGGAGTTTCAAAAGTTGTTCGCTTAAAGAGTATCGCCTCCAAGTAATTCTACTAATGGCCTCAGTCGGCATTTTCAAGGTTAGACATTCCTTACCATTATGACTTACTTGGTGTTGTGTATTTGACTAGTAATTGATAGCAGTTGAATTAAGGTGCTTGTACAAAATCGAGTGAATAAGAACATAATAGTAGCAATGAGAGAATGAGAAGATTCAGTAAAGGAACTTATGTACGAGATTGCTGATAAAACTTGCATCTTATAATATAATTGGAGCAAATACAAATGTTATCCACTTTGAAAAACCAAATGGAATCTAATACGGAGTACTATACATACTACCTATAAAAGCCAGATTTTCATAATTTCTTCTCAGTGTGTAACATTATGAAGAGCGCACTAACATACTTGTTTATCTTAATTCTGTCAAACACACTTAAAGACATTAGATTATTAATATATACAAAATTGAGCACTTTCATAAGAAATCCTAAGCCCAGCCCTGCTTATACTGGCGGAAGAGGTCCTCGGTCTGTGCATTACGGAATGCGCTGCAAGCGATCACATATACAAAGATGAGGACCACCACTGTAACAATGAGGATGATGTTCACCTTCCTCCATTCATTCCTTAGGTTTCCTAGAAGGCCAGCCCTGCAAGAGCTGCAGTTATAGCATAGCATGCTTGGGTCAGAGCTCCATAAGGAGCAGTCCGGGTCAGCTGTAGGATTTGCTGGGTTGATCCACATTGTTGGGTTTACATACTGGTATCCACATGCTGTTGGGGGTTTACAGCATCCTGACTGTAACAACAAACCAGACAAATAAGAACATATTGGTCACATACCCAAAAATACCTTGGTTCCACAATCACATACTGGTGGTATCCACATGCATGCTGTTGGGGGCTTTAATTTGGTTTGGAATTTTAGGTGATAATAAAAACCAAGAATACAGACTCGCGCATTAGCATGATAATAGGAAATTGCAAATGTAAGCTAGATTAACGGGTAGAGTTATTTAGTGGTTGTAGCATAACCTGAGTTTGAAACCCATCAGCATCAAAACTACCCTTATACCTCTCTCTTTACACCAAAAAGGAAGTATATTGATATCCTTGAGTGGGCAACATGATTTATGGCTAATCACTTAATGTGTATTCAACAGTATGAAATACTGCACCAACTCCCACTGACAAGCCCTTTTCCAGTTTTAACTTATCTAGAGCTGAGAGGAAATTTGGTTATTGGATGACATGCCTCAGCTGGCAAACAATAATTTGCTTTCTATTCTAATATCAAGACAACCCATATCATGTTGTTATATTATTGAATTATGCTAGTCTTGTAATACTTTCATAAAGATGATTCCCTTGTTGAAAATGACACTTTCTTTTGTTATTTATGTTCCTACTTTTGAAATTGACATAACTTACACTTTCACATGGGAACATGCTAGGAAAAATACTACTATTACTAATACTACTACTAGGAATCGTTGCTGCCTCGTTGGGGGTGAAATTCTTAGACTCGAGACTCGATTTACATAGAGGAGCATGGAAAACACTATCCCTTATAAGAAGAAAAGCGTAATTTGGTGGGATTGTACCATTTACTAATCCTCCTAATAATGCGTGTTAAAACCAATGGAGCTTAATAATTGGCTCGGGATCTGAGGTAGGTGGCATGCTTAAACATGAGTAATAGTGCTGGCTTTTCACTAAGAAGAGACATTGCAACAACTAGTAGTAGTAGTAGTGGACCACAATTGATTAATAATGAGCAAAGGTCGACCACATGAAGTTCCATTTAGGTATACACTGCAATTGTAGGTCCCAATTTCTGATGAAGTAGATCTAGATTATTATACTCGTAGAACATAATGAATTACTAAGAAATCATTAAACATAAGACTTGTTGACTCCCATTATTTCTTAGTGTCAAAAGATAAGCTCAAAGGAATAGTTATGAGACTGTTCTTCTTGCATTTTAATCGAACTATATGAAGAAGATCGCCTATGTTAGTTAGTAGGAGTACTTGTTTACTGTATTGATTTGGCACCAAAGTTGGTCAGAAAGGCAGCTTTACCAGATACTCCAGAAACCCAATGATTATCCATCCAATCTTGTTGCTCTTCAACTAGCAATAGCAATGTTATCTCCAAGGACGAACTAATATTTAATTAGACTGGCAACTAACAGTGTAATGACCTTACTTACTTGTACTAACTATTTTCATGCCAGGATATATATAACTCAACTTAAATTCTATTTTCAAGTTGATAGAATTAGGTAGTTATATTCATGAGAATTAAGTGTTGCATATATACCTGGAGAGGCGACATATGAGCAAAGAAGTATTGAGGGGAAGCCATATAGGGACTAGTATTAAGCTTAGCACAGAAATTAGTATCAGTCAAACAATTCCTAATGTTAGGCCAATAATCATCACTAGCAACATGGTCCCTCAACCAGGTAGAGAACCCCTGCAGGTGATACTCCTTGTAACCGCGGGCAGGGGGGACCCAGTAGGAGCCATCAGGACGGGTAACCACGAAGGCGAAGATAAGAAGGATGAGGAGCAAAGTGATGAGGATGGCCATACAACAAAGGTACACACCCAACAGACCTTCCTTGTACCAGTAAGCACCTATGAAACCCATTAAAGAAATTACCATTATCAGGAATCCCAGTATAACGACAGGCCACCTGAATAAATGGACGCATTCATTATCTGGCTTGGAAGCTAGCCATAGACCTGAGGCTATTATGGGAAACGAGCATAGGAGTGCTATGAAGTTGAGTACTGCTGTTATGTTGTTGCTTAGTCCCATCTTCTTCTGACTGATTTTGTGAATTCTAAGTGAGAAAAGGTGGAAGAAGATCTAGAATATTTTCAGAGTAAGTGTAAGTCAAGTGGAAGTCCCTAACTTTGCTGATAAACAGACTAATTCACGTCACTTACCATTTCATTTCATACTTCTGTCGTTGCCTTTTTTTAACACAAAATCTTATTGAAGACGGACGATATCTGTTACAAACATATTAAAATTTGATGACCAATGACAATGCATAGAAAATGTGAAGTGTTAAAACTTTGTCTATTTCCAAGGGAAAAAAAAGTTCATCTGCTGTGGATTAAAGTTCTCAAATATTGGAAATAGACAAATATGAAATGACATGCCATAAAAACTTTATATAGAGTTTTTCTATTGCTATTGCTTTTACATGTCTAGTCCTTGCGTATTGGTTATAGTTATATTTAATGCTTGCTTATTCATGCTAAACACATCAAATAAGAATTATATTTTAAATTGATAAAGTAATAATAATGAATATTTCTCATATTGTAAGAGGCTTTATTCTGATGTGTTTCGTAAATGCCTTATAACAGTAGATTGAACTTCAATCAAATGTTTTCCAATATGTTTCTCCCCGGATATATTCACTTTAGTTGATTGTAAAAAATGAATGTGCCAACAACTTAATATATAGATATAACAATTTATTAACCTAAACCTGCTAACTACTATTTTACCAAAAAAATCTACACACCTTATTCTAAATGTCCCCAAGGCTGTTTACTGTTCAAATGAACAGTGCAATACGACGCTCCCTACTGTCGTTTTGGCTTTGGTCTTTTCTCTGCGTTGGGCTACTTATGTGGGCCTTTTTCTTTCCACTATTTTCTCACATTTGCTTGCTCTCTTCGGTAATCCCCACACAAATACGACGGTCTCTCTCTTTATCTTTCTCTGTGTTCCCTTTCTCCTCTCATCACCACAAAAATAATTGAGGAAAGCCCAAATTTTAGGGTTCTTCGCTCGACTCTCAACTCACACTCAGAAATGCTACATCAATAATGGCTGAAATTCAAGCTTTCTATTTATGTATTCTGAACCTTTCGTTGTGTTACAAATCATTGAGTCACTGATCAACGATTCTTCATTGAACTCAATTCCATGGAAAACCAATTTTGTAGGTGCGTACGTTTCTATATTTTGTCGATTCTTTACATTTTGCTTCGTTGGTATTTTTAATCAAAAGTTTAAATCTTAATTTCATGATGGATTAAAAAGATTACATCTGATCAGATGTGTTTTAGTCCCAATCTTTGTTGGGTTCTCTTGTTTAAGTGATGATATACTCCGTATATATGATAGTGTAATTTGCAAAATTTGGGTTAAATCTTTCAAATAATCTGCGTTTAAATCATGTTACTAGGAGTATTAATTAATTTCTATTTTACTTGAGAAATTTGGAATCTTTTTTCTGATTAGTGGTCGAAAACTTTCGGTTTCCAATTTTATTAGCTACTATATGTTGCCTGACTCATGCACGGGAGTGTCCATTATTTGGAGTTTTAGAAGCTTAGAACAACATAACTATTTTTGCTTCTTTGTATCATTATACATAGTCGGTACACTTGATAGGGTTAGATTTTGAGATTTACAATTAATTTACTTATGATTATTTGCTATAGTTATCCTTATATGACAATGTAAATGCGAATTAGTGATAATACTCCGTATATGATAGTGTAATTTGCATAATTGCTGGTTTGTTATTATACACTTAATTGATCGCCGTTGACATCTCAGGCCATTTATCAGAGACTAGAGACTGCGGGTCTATTGCAGTTAAAGACCGTGGATTGTCATTAATCTCGCATTACAAAATACAAACCACGGTCCACACGTGGCGGGAACCTGACTACAGAGGATGATAATGACATTGGATTTGATAATGATAACGGTGATATTAGATAATGAAGAAGAAGAAGAATGTGGGTAGTAGATTCGCAAAGATGGCATTAGATGATAAAAAAATAATTTAGTGGGAGTTTAATTGAGACTAACAAGAGTAATTATAAGGAAGATCCTCAGTTTATTTCTCTTAAGGGATCCTCCTCCTACAATGCTGCTACGTAAATTACTGCTCCAATCTCTTTAAAACGATTAGTTTGTTGTCAATCATCGTCTTAAGTTTTTGGTTAAGGAAGTCGTTTCACATTTGTTCATTTACTGTTGTTTTTACTGTTTGTATTTTTAGTTTGATTTTGGTTGTTTTCTGACTTTGGTGCTAACAATCTAATGACTTTTGCAAGAAATTTGCCTTCTCTTTTCTTTTACCTGATATTATACAATATTACAACATGTGAAGTTTAACTTCATAATTATGTGATTTTTACTCTAATTTGTTTACCACTAAAACTTAGGAGAGNGGGAGAGACGGTCTCTCACTAAGTTATTGAGAGACCAATCTTTTGTACCCTTTTACTTTTATTTCGTACCCTTTTTATTGTTGATCGTGACATAGTAATTTCGTATCTATTTACATAATAGATGTACCCATTTTATCATTAATCGTGATTTGTATCTATTTTATTACCTTCAGTACCACTTTTTCTTAAAATTGTTCAATGGTCTCTCAATAAAGCTTATTAAGAGACCGTCTCTCAGGAGACCTACTCTTTGTTTACCATAATTTCCCCTCCTTCTTCCCTCTTCGTCCCCACTGCTAATTCTGTACTTTTTTCAATTACAAATGTTGTTGCGTTGTATTCTCATGCATGATTTAATTTTTAGGAAACAATGGGGACAAAAACAATAAGAGTTACAAAAAGGGCAAGAGGAGGAAGAAGATTAGAGTTTGCAGTAACGTCAAGACAACGACGAACAGACAATTGTTTATCAAGATCACTATATTAGAAAGGTATTAAACCTGTATCATATACATTAACTCCACCTCACACTATCATCAAGATCTTACTCCCCTTTTGATTTGATTCAGGTGCTTTTTTTTCCAGCTTAATTTTGATGGGTGGTTGCCCTTCACTTGATTTAGCCATTATTATCTGTTAAGGTTTTCTTTTTCTTGAATTCACTGAGGAGTTCTGTTTTAATTGAAGCGGGTGTTACCTTATTTGTTCTATGTGTGTATATGTAAGGTATAGTGTCTTTGAACGGAAACAATGGATGAGGGTTAGGAAGGTTGCTGGCAACGAAAATAACGATGTTAAAAAAAACCGATGGGTTTTCAGTAAATTTTTCAATTTTATGGTTGATTTATGATAGATTTCCGCTTATTTGTGAGTTTTGCTTATGATTCACAATATCAAGAGCTTCCTCAAGAAAAGCACGAAGACTAAGAGCCCGTCAATTAAATCACTTTTCGGTGTGTTTAAACATGTTTATTAAAGTGGTGTTTGTTTTACTCTTTTACTCTATGCCCAATTTGTGTTTCATGCTCTGATGATTCTCTGGAGTCCTGTTAAAATGTTTTGACATGCAATTTACAGTAGATATGGAAACTCTGGGGTTAACATAAGAGATACAAAGTACAATATTTGCTTTTACAGTTACACTTGAATAGAAGACGAGTTGAACTTGAATAGAAGAGCAAAAGACTTGAATAGAGAGGGATAAAATGATAAATAAGTGCAGGAGATGGAGAGGAGGAAGGAAAAGGAAATGCGTGTAATAAGTGAAAACAAAAGGGAGAAGGGAGGGGGGGGTCTGAACAAAAGCGAGGGAGACGAATAGGTATGGAGGAAAAGAAAATAAGTGAATATGTGGCGAAAGAGAGTGAAGGATATGGAGAGGGAGGAGGAGGAGGAGGAGGAGGAGGAGGAAAAGGAAATTAGTCAATATGTGAACAAAAGGATGAGAGATAATGATGGGGAGAGAAACCAAGGGAAGAGATGAATATGTGAACAAACAAGGAGATAAGGAGATGAAGGAGATAGATAAAATGATGAATGATCAAGTTGTCCGCAATAAAAGAACACACACGACAACCAACGAGAGGACAAGATAGCGAGTTCATCATTTTACAGCCTAATTTTTTATTTGCTTATGAATAATTGAGATTATATGATATGCTAAATGATTGCTTGATAAAAAGAATGATTTTTATAAGTTATTTCAAGTTATCTTGGTTTGATGGTTTGTTAGTGTTGCTGGGCAGGTGACTACAAAGGCCAAGTAAAGAGGAAAGAGAGGCATCAAAATGGGGAGACCGAAAGCCTGAAGATAGACGAGCTAGGCTTAGAAGATTAGGCTTCTTTAGAGCAAGTAATTTACTCTCCACTTAGTCTGTTACTTACAACAGGAATTCAAGATGACGTGATTCGCTGGCACGTGTCACGATGAAGGATTGCAAGCACGTGATTCGCTAGCCGATGAAAGAACTTATATATTAGTATTAGTATGAATAGGCATTACACAGATTTGCGTGAACAACTTTCATTTGTGTTTTAAGACATCGAGTTATCCTGGCCAAGATGACTTGATTTTATAACTGTAACTACCCATTAATTATTGAAACTCCTTAGAGAAATGGGAAAATTGTTGAATTTCTGTTTAAATCTTATTTTCCGTCCTACGGTCCCGGTTGGTTCCTATCGCCACGGTTAGTTCTTATTGTCATAAGTCAGTATTCATCCACTACTTGCAAATAGAGATTGCTTCGTACCCAATTTTAAGTAGTACGAAATAGTTATTTTTTTTAATGAATTAAAGTTTGCCATACGAAGTTCAAGAGAGGTAATCAAAAGAACTTTGCCAATTAATGGCAAACTACGCTGATTTAAAAATTTTAGGGTATTGCACGCGCCGTATCCCAAGATTCTTACAATGTTATCGAACAAAACAAGGCATTTCTAAAAATGCACACTTAGTTACATAAGTAGTTTTTAAGAACTCTTGTTAATTTGATGCTTTGCCAACATTTTTATAAAATTTAGCTACAACATATGAACTACAACTTTTTATGTAATTCACACTTATTTTTTGGTCTCGGACTGGAATTGGAACATGTGCATGTTCACCTATAGTTACTTGTATTGAATTTCAAACTTGAGTTTTTTCGCGCAATGATACAAATCAGGGACTTTCTTCTATTTTTATTCCAATTACGTCAATAAAAAAAGGAATCTCGGGCTTGATAAATGTTTTTCATAGACAAACATCTATAGTGTATACCCCGAGTAGAAATTTGGTAATGATTATGACCTCAAAATTGCGTTTAGAACTTTGATGGAGATGGTCGAAACTCGCAAAGAAAAAAATGATCTTAAATGCGTGTGTTTTTTTGGTAGTGAATCTCGTGATCTTGCTACGGTCAAAAAATCAAACTACGTTGATATAAATATCTTGGGGTATGGCGCGCATCGCGCGCCATACAACAACTAGTTATATTAAATATGCTAATTGAAATATTAAATGATTTTAATCAAATCTGTCAATTTAATTGTTAATTAATTGGGCAAAGAAGTAGAATTTGAAATTGGAGAAAACAGAAAAGTGATGAGTGAGAGCCCAATATTAATAATTGTGGTAAGTGTGTGTATTGGGCCATAATAAGAAACCCATTACGGTAAGTTAGCTGGATCCTTACGCAACTTTCGTAATTACCCCTTTCTCAACTTGTGTCTTCATACATATGATACCACACGATTGATTCTCCCTCTTTTGTTGTAACACAAATCTAACTTACACACACAGACAACAAGAAGAAGAAGAAGAAGAAGAAAGCAAGCAAGGAAGCATGGCTGCCACAGTTTCCTCAGTTTGGTCCAAGCCCGGTGCATGGGCCCTTGATTCCGAACAACACGAAGATGAACTCAACTCCCAACATCAGTTAGATCTCTCCGCCGCCGCCAAACTCCCTTCTCCACCTGCCGCCGACTTTCCTTCCTTATCCGCCGCCGTCACTACCACCAAACCCAAGAAGAAATCCAAACAAACTCTCTCTTTAGCCGAGTTCTCCAACTACAAACCCCCTTCTGCTTCCGCCTCCGCCGACATCGTCCTCCCTACCGGCCCCCGAGAGCGCACCGCTGAGGAAATTGCCGAGTCTCGCCGAGGCGGATTCCGCAATTATGGCGGCCCCGAACGGGGTGACAGGGACAGACCTAGGGTTTCCCGTGAGGATAGGGGGGATATGGGCTCCTCTAGAGCTGACGACGCTGATGATTGGTCCAAGTCTAAAAAGTTGCCTTCTTTCGGCTCTGCTGCCTCCGATAGGGATTCCGGTTTCTCTCGGGCTGATGAGGTTGATGATTGGTCTAAAGGTAAGAAATTTGGGGCTGAGAGAGGTGAAAGGAGGGAGAAGATGGGGTTTTTTGGTTCCAGCAGGGCTGATGACGTGGATAACTGGGCCACCACCAAAAGATCCACTGGACCTGGTGCTGAGGTCGACACCTGGGGTGCTAATAGGAGGGATAGGAAGGTTGGATTCGAGGCTACTGGACCCGGTGCTGATGTGGATAATTGGGTCAAGAATAAGGATATTGGAAGTGCAAGTGCAAGTGGTGGTGGTGGTGGACGTCCGAGGTTGAATTTACAGCCTAGGACATTACCTGTTGTAGCTGATAATAAAGTAAGTGGGGTGGAGGTTGTGGAAGGGGGAAAGGCAAAGGGGAATCCGTTCGGGGCAGCTAGGCCTAGGGAAGAGGTGTTAAAGGAGAAGGGACAAGATTGGAAGGAGATTGAGGAGAAATTGGAGGCAGTGAAGATGAAGGATAGTAGTAGTTTTGATAGTATTGGTAGGAGAAGAGGGTTTGGGCTTGCTGCTAATAGGCCTGATGCTTCTGCTGATGATAGGACTAGTGTTAGGGCTTGGAGGAAGCCCGACTCCATCTCCAATGCTCCTGCTCCTTCTACTACTCCCATTCCTAGGTTTGATTTGCTATGATTATCATCAACTTAATTAATTAATACTCTTACCTATGGAGTATGGGCGGCATATGTTGGGTCTTTTTTCCAATGTTGTGTGACTGTCTTGATTTCAACATTTTGCAATGTGATTGTTATTTTGTTATCATAGTATGGTGTTTGTGTCACATGTAGATACCAATTGGAGTGTTATCATCTCTTCTTTTAGCTTCATTACTTTACTCAGTAGTCGTCCAGAGTGCATTGAATTTAGTAGTGTTCATTGTCTAAAAAACACCCGAGTCTTCCTTCTAATCTAAGAACCAAACTTTCCCTAAGTCAACACATCAATTGAATATCATAATCACTATTACATAGAATAGAATATCTATTCTATCTAGTATTCTTTAATGATCACCGTCTCCTATATCGTTATCAAATGACAACTTGAATCCATTCTGATCAAACCCTCATTCTACAGAATTACCCAATATTCAACCTTTAAGATATATTTACTACACTTAGATTCAATCAAATTCTCTTAGGAAACTAGTTAATTGCTGGAGAACAATAGTTGTGAATCTTATGATGTTGAATGTGATGATAAGATGTCAAGTAAATAGGGTGTTTTGTAAACCTTTTACTGCTATGAACTTAGTTATGATTGACCTGAAAAAAATTTAAACTGCTTATTTGGTGCATACACATCACTTGTTATTTTGTCTCTAGTTATATTGTTCTATACACTCAATCAGATGGACTTGGTTATGTTTTATATACTCTTTTATCAGGCATAGCTATGACTGATTTTATATATAAGTAATATGTTCTAGTTGTGGCCCGTAGGCTGTCGGTCGCTATAAGATGAAAATCATGTTTTCCTGCTTATTTTTAACAAATGTCTCCTTTTAGGTTGGTTATTAGATTTAAAGGCATGACTTGGGAGTTAGGTCTGGTCAGTCCTTCTCAATTAATCCTTGAATTTACTGAGCCAGACAACCTCTTAGTTAGAGTCTGGATTTTGTTTAAGTGATTTGCGGATGCTTTGTTAGTGAAGAAAGCGATCTGATTAATCATTATATGCACTAGCTGGGATTTTGATTTTCTTTGATTCTGAAACATTATGTGTTTTAGGACTCTCTTTGGTGTTAGTGCGCTCTAGCCAAAGTAGGAATTTCCTTTTACATATGGGTTTCATAGGGGAAAGAGAGAGGAGTACAAGAATTGTTTGAACTTTGAAGGCGGTTTACTTACAGTTACTTTTTATGTGACATTGCGGCCAATGGTCAAGTTGCAAAGTTATTTTCTCAGGCAGTAAGGATATAAAAAAAAATAGGTACTTAAATGGAATATGTGACAATTTAGCCTTCATTTTATTGTACTTTAGGGTTGGGGTGATTTATATGATAAATCACCTGCTGTTGGTTGCACATTGAGACGCAAATTATCATATGAGACAGACAGTCTTGGTTCACTTGTGATACTGCTATCATTATTCATGAACTTATAGGATTATATTTATAGTTAAAATGGTTTACTCAAGCTGGTAAAACTCTTTGAATAGAGTAATTGCCAGACTAATTGATATTGTTGGATACACACAACAGCGGATCTAAATTCCCTATTCAGTACATGTTTTTTGTTTATAGTTAAACCTGCATAATATATGATATTTGCCGACATAATTGCACCCACACATTGCATATTTAGTAGTTTGCTTAATTAACTCGTGTTTGTTCATTCTGAGCGGGTTCTTGTAACGAGCTATTCTGATTAGGTTTCCCTTTGTGTTTGTTGATTATAGCGCGGAGACAGGAGAGAAGGGTGATGAGATAAGTGGGAGCATTGAGAAGGCCTCTGAAGACAATTGAAGACGATGAATACCACCGAGACACAAAACACAGTTGAAGATCTATATGGCAGTAGTTGTGTTGTGATGAGTTTCATTTTTGTTAGTGGGACTATTAGAATGGGTACATTGTTTAGGCCTAGAAAGGCTGGCTGTAGTGTTAATTTCTCTATTTTTATTTTTGTAGTTGACACCAACTCCACTCACTCTTGTCCTTGTCCTAAGTCCTAACTTATGAACACACTTGTTTGATTTGATTGTGTTTTTCCTTGAATTAATTTCTGTGCGTGCGTGTGTTTTTCCTTTATTTTCAAAGCAATATGTGATTGCCATTTGCCATTGATGAAAAGAAAAGGAAGGATACAATTTATCATTTCATACACTCTAGTTTCATTCACACTTATTTTACAGCTTTCACTCCTTGTTTAAAGTTTCATTCGCACTATAATTATGTGTATTCCCTCCGTCCAATCATTTGTTGTTTTGGGACGGATGGAGTATGTTTTAATATGCCCAGCGTACTTTGGTTTGAGAAATGTAATTTGAATGTTAAGAGGGTATAAAGATGAACATTAAAGGAGAGGTCAAGGGGAAAAGGAGTGTGATGTTAAATCTTACTGTATTATAGTTGTTGAATTCACATGAGATCTACTTACTATGGTTGCATGATCATCATCAATGCTTCCAACAATCCCTAGCTGTAACCTAATACTGTCAAGAATTTTCATATAATTATTGTTATGGCTGCTTTTCTTTGCTTTATTTATGAATGGTCCATCATCCTGTAGTTAATGTGAATCGTTGAAAGCAGAAAGCATACTCAATAAATTCTGGTGTTCATGGGCAAGTATTATTATTTGGTTCACTGATGAGAAAGAAACTTAAAGCTCAAGTGCAGTCTGTGTTATGAAATGTGAAAGGAGTAAATATGTTGCTTGAAAATTTTCAAAGGTTTTTAATAAATAGAAACAGTTGATTGTTGCACTTTTCCGTACTAACTACTTACTACCTAGCAACTACTTATTGCTTGCCACTTCATTCATTCATTCATGTATAAAAAGTAGCTTATAATGCTATATTATCTTCACTTCAACTTCCATGTGTGTTATTGTCAAAATGCATAAGTTATACTCATTCGTCCTCTCTTTTTTGTTTGTTGCTGTCACCATTCATGGAGTTACAGGAGGGACAATGCTGAGTGGCACTGTTTTCTGTGACCAGTGCAAAGATGGTCAACTCTCTGTATTTGATTACCCTCTCTCAGGTATCAATCATGTCGACAAATCTCAATTGGCCAAGGTTGGTTGGTAACAAATCTGATATTCATTCATTCATTCATTGCAGGGATGAAGGTCGCCATGGTGTGTCCAGGGAGTGATGGCCAAATGATAATGGTGGAAGAATGCACAACAAATATGTTGGGTAATTATGGCTTCACTTTTCCCGGCAAACCTGACCTAACTAGATGTTACACTCAAATCGTCTCAGCTAACAGTAGTAATTCATGTGGGGCGGCTACAGGCCCCCCCAAAACAGCTAGGCTAATGTTTACCATGTTTGATATGGCAATCTATACTGTTGATCCCTTGATTTCTCAACCTCCTCAACCTATGTCTTATTGTTCAACCTCATCCTCCCCCACTACACATTCACCTCCTCCGCTGACAGTTGGTTCCAGCAGCCCTGTGTCACCTTCCACGCCTCCTAGGGAGTTTTCTCCGATCTTCAGGCTACCGCCTATCCCAGGATTGCCTCCATTTCCTTCATCGCCCTTCCTGCAACAAACAGCCTGTTCTTATAAGTAAGTCTATATCTTCTCTGATGGTTTCTGGTAATTTTCTTTTTTTACTTAACTACTACTCACTATAATAATGGGTGTAGACCTAGTTTACAACTTTGAAAACATATAGAGAAGCCCGCCATTTATATATATATAGCATAAATCAAATAGTGGTAATGTTGTTGTTATATCAGAAAATGGATGATGGGCAAGTACAAATGCAAATGGGGAGCAATGAAACCAGAAATGAGAGTAGGTCTAGTGTTGGGTCCGCTAGCAGGGAACAAGTATGGGAGAGACATGACACTGTACAAAGGGCTACAAGGCAGAGGTGACCCTTACAAGACTCTCTTAAGGGAAGCTATTACCTCCTTACTCAACTCCTACAACAACTTTGATTTCCCATACAATGCCTTTCAAGTCGTGACCCACTTCAACGCAGCGTTGGCTGGTTCCAACACCACAGTCCTGGTGACTGCTCTTAGGTTCAAGAGGGCTAATTCAGGTGGCCATGCTCAAATCCCCTGCAACCTCACCTCTTGTCATAGTACATGATATGATTTATTTATATTTATATTTATATTCCCTGGCCTGCTGTTTTATTCATAATAACTCATGTTTAGTATACTCTTGGTAATAGTAGTAAATCTGTGTAAGCATATGTATGTAAAACAGGCTTGGATTGGCATCGCCTGATAATCATCTGTTTTATTTATGCATCTTAATTACCCCCCTCCAACCAAATGAGCAATCCCCATCTTAATTAATTCAACAATAAATGATGAGCTCTATAAACTAACTCCCAATTCTTAACAGAGGCACTAGGCACTAGTTGATTACAGAAAAAATAATGCTGGAATTATGTTAGAGCTATTTGTTGGATAAATGTGTTCCAAGCGAAATGAAATATTGCCTCAGGTTCCAGCAAAGAGCCAAAGCACTGTCGTTAGTTAGCACATGTTTCTTAGGGCTTCATAATAACAAGTAGCTAGTACAAGGGTACAAGGTATATATATAAACACAACAAAAATTCCTTATTCTATCAATGTGGTACAAAACACAAATTTTTATTGAAGACGGACACTATCCGTCAAAAGCTGAAGACGGATAGTGTCCATCTCACAAAATGCAAATGGATATGGATAGTGCAAGTGGGGGAAAAATGAAAACCCCCACTTGCCACCTACTTGGATTTTGTGAGAGGGTCACTATCCATCTTCAACTTGTAACGGATAGTGGTCGTCTTCAATAAGACAGACTGGGTACAAAATACTCCTATCATTTCCAATACACGTTTCTTTCTCTCTTGATTTTCCTATCTACCATGTGTCCCGTGTCCGAACTCAATCCAGGATGTATCCTATTTCAATTTTAAACCCAAACAACAAATATAAATCTAAGTACGTAATGTACCCCCATCAACATATTTATATAAACAGAACTTACGTTACATGGCTACGAGCATATCCACACTAATTAACGTGGAGTACTAGAGATGGAGCAACAAATTAAAGAGGCTGTTGTTAATATTAGCTCGTAACGAATAACGTGATAATGTGGGGGCCAATTTCTGATAAGAGTGTATATAATTTAATTTAGGAGGTTAATATGAACACGAGGTCTAATTTGGAAAGAGCAAAGTATAATAATTATGTGAGTAGTCGTCAGTCGTATGTAGACTAGTAGTATTCAGACATGATTAGAGTTTACAGAGAAAAAGATAAAGTATAGTTTGTTATACATACATACGTATCCTACGTGTTGCCTTTCAAGGTTATTTATTTTATGCACTTTAATCAATCTGGTTTACGTATAAGATTGTCGGTAGTATTCGCTCAGGAATTATAATATACTTCTCTTTTTGTTTAAAATAATAACGACTACTAATAAAGTAATGGATAGTGATAGGGCGTCACCNATATACTTCTCTTTTTGTTTAAAATAATAACGACTACTAATAAAGTAATGGATAGTGATAGGGCGTCACCGGGTGACGCCCAAATTGGGTGCCACCCTCTCACAACAATTGTTTATTGAAGGGGTCCTCACTCACCCCATGTGAGAGGGTGGCGCCCAAATTGGGTGTCACCCGGTGGCGCCCTTTCATTTTCCTAAAGTAATAAGTACTCCATTACTTCTACACAAATTCTCATTCGAAACAAGCTTATGACAAGCCAAATAAAACCCATATAAGTAATTAAAAGACAAGATATTGAATCTCCCTAGGTACTTTATGTTTGTTTTATCTACTCAAGTGAGTCATATTGACCCGTCACAAATTTGTGACGGAGATACCCGTTACAGAAGAGACTTATTGTTAATTCTAATATTACCTAAAGAAGAGACTTATTGTTAATTCTAATATTACCTAAATAATCAATCCCCTTTATTCTCAGGCATATGCAGTTTACGCGCTTCACATCCAACTTCACTAGGACTACTATTCCAACTTTCTTTTTTTATTTTCATTTCAATTATAAGTCCCACATTCACTTATGGATTAATAGGAATATTTATAATAGTTGGTCTCAACCATCACCTTAAGGTTTTGGTTGAGTTGGTTCATCTATCATGGATTACTCTAATTTCTCCCCGATAAGTGCCACATTCACTTACGTTAGTACGGATTAATTATCGACTAGTTTTCTTTCACCTATGTTTAATTTCTAGTATGAAGATTTCAAAATTTAGAGTTCCATTTTTTATTTTTTTTTGCAAGTTTCATTATATTTATTCTTTCCTTGGACATCTAAATATTAAACAATTTTATTAGGAGCTAGTAAAATTATCGTTAATTTTTTACAAAAAAAATGTGTAAATCTTAGTCATCTACAGAATAGTATCTTTTGGATAACTATATTAAAACAAGTTAATAGAATCCATGATTTATCTCTACACGAAGTAGTGCTGCCTAAGCCCTAATCTGGATCACATTTATGTAAGAATTTTTGATGGGATCGGAAGTCAAATTCTGGTACCCGAGCAAAAGCCCTATGACATTATACATTAGTGACTGTCAAAATTGAAATTACAGTGCTTCAATTATTTTATATTTGTACGTAAAAATTTAGCATGCGCCAGTGTTTGAGGTTTTATGCAGCTAAGTGTCAACTGTCAACGTAGGTTAATCTCTTTACCTAGCAACATACTCTGTATATATTTTACCGTATCCTTTAGCAGTAACTTTATAATTGGGCGGTCTTGCGATTGGAGTGGTAGCTAGTCAACCAAATACCAATCATCTCCTTGATTGGTAAAGTCGAAAGAGAGAGATACTGTTACTGACTTACCTAAATTAACTTTTGCTTTGTAAGCTAACTTTACGGATGATGAGATAATAAATCCGCGGCTTTCAAAGTTTATCTTGGCTGTGCCTGTCTCACTCACTTTCAAATGCATGCTAATTGCTAAATAAACCTACGTTTTTATTATTAGTTTTGCTTTATTATCTTGGCAACGAGACTAATACATTAATAAGAGAGGTGATCTTAAAACCATGCGCACCTGACGATGGTGCAAGATTAACATGCACAAGTCCAACAAATGTATTATGATCAGGATAACGTCATCATCATCGTATAACATACGCATATCTATCTAATATCCTCCTAAACAAGATCTTGATTACTAGAGCCTACACCTAATTAACTAATTAAGTAAGCAGTCCCTATTACAGTATATTATTAGTATTATACAGTAGAATATATATAAAGCTACGGTTTTAATAAAGTAGAGGAGCATATGATTGTGATTAGTATTATTACTACATAACAAAATAATTAAAGATTAGATTAACAACCTAGGTATGCGTGTTATTTATGGTGGGTCCCACAAAGAATGTCTTTTAGTGGGGGCCCGCCCTTGTGGTGTGAGAGCAGACAAAAGCAGGGAACCTTCTCATCCTCCCTATGGGTTGGGTTTTCACACACAACCCTCAATCTACATAACCTAGACGTTTGCCCTTCCCTAGTTGCCTTTTACCGAGTATTTCATTAGAATTAAATTTTGAACAGATCAGAAGAGAACAATCAATCAAAATGAAATTTAAAAAGTATATTTTATTTAAGAGATTTACGGGGTTTATTAACGCGTAGAATTAATCACTTAGAACACATTAGTGAAGTCTCATTGCAATTTTTTTATCTTTAAATTACCCTAATGATCAAATGGTCTAGTAAAATGATTTTAAATGATCACCTTATAGAATATAATAAGAGAGAACTTATCGTATTAGTTTCTCTTAATACAATCGTGATGACACATAAAATATGGTCTGTAATTATAATAATATTGACTATAAATAATTACTATATAACTACACGGAGTATTTTTATTCTGCATCTCTATATATAATTAATACGCACTTGAATAATTCTCACAAACGACGATGGCATTTAATTAAATGAGTTATCGTGAAAGGTAAAAACTAAAAACTTGAATAAAAACTTGAAAACAATGTTACAAAGAAAAGTGGGTGGATCAATTGTGTCATTGTGTGTGTATGTAATAGATTCGTAGATGGTGAGTGTGAGAATACATGCAAGAATAATCTACTTGTTTTGATCACTACGTAATACGTACTAGAGATGACTTTAGTTAATCTGCCCTTAGAGTAGTGAGTACTCTCATAATAGATCATGCTATCCATCTTTGCTAGCTGATCATATACTTTTGGCTTTTCTTGTTGCAGTTTTGTCTTGCCTTACATCTTTCTTTCTCTCTCCCCCACCGCTACCTCACTATCTACTTCTATTCTTCTCTATCACCTTTTACCTCCACACTCAATAACTAATAACATATATGATAGGGTTAAAAAATACTCCCTCTGTCGTTGTCGCTATCAATTATTATCGTTAAATTTAATTGTAATATACGGTATACAAGAAAAAAGATGTACGTTAAATCTAAACATTTACAAGCACAATTTTTATATTCATGAATTAGTGAAGAAGCGAGTTAAGTGAATACTGAATATAAATGCGGGGACATTTAGATATCTAATAATCCTAAAAAAATAAAAAGTAGGAGTAAATAGAAATAAGAATAGTGGGGTAAGGGTATGGACCAACTTTAGCAACGATCCCAACAGTAGGTCTATAAATTTGAGCTCCCATATGATACAAGCTTGTCTTGTCCCTCTATTGTACCCTCTTTACTCTATCACACAACATAACACCTCTTTCTTTTTGCCCAAAAAGAATAAAAACTCGTTAACATTTCTTCTCTTTTCATCTGTCTCTCTATACTACTAACCCAACCAAGTTACATACATACATATTAACATACATATAATTAAGGCGTAGTAGTAGAGTGTGAAAATGGCACCAGTGAGTTTACCACCAGGATTTAGGTTTCACCCAACTGATGAAGAGCTTGTTGCTTACTACCTTGAGAGGAAGATCAGCGGTCGCAAAATCGAGCTTGAGATCATCCCTGAAATTGATCTTTACAAGTGTGAACCATGGGATCTACCAGGTATACAGATGCTTATTATTTATTACTCGTACAATTTGTTTGTAGCATTAGTAAGGTTTGATGAGTGTACGTACTTAGCTTGGTGCTATTTATTTTTTACCTCTTACTTTTAGTTTGTACTCCTATATATATATATATATCATCTATAGTATGATTAGTATCAACTCTCAATTTTCTTATTCCGTCCTCTTTCTCGTATGAAAAATAGTAACATGTGATACTGATTTCTAATAAGTGTACGTGATTGTAACGTTGTCCAATACAATGGATGGATTCAACTTTTGATTTGATAAGAATCCAACTTATTTATAAACAAGCAAGGTTTAATTAATCAACTTGATTTAAATTTGGGCCCAACTGTTTTTCAAATTATCAAAATATGCAAACCCATAAGCACTTAAATTAAGGGGTATCTAACTATATATGTGTTGTTAACTTAACAAAGTATGTACCTGACTTTATGGGAGTAGATAATTAGGGCGTACGGTATATGTAACTAAAAATTAACGTTTAAGATCTCGATTTTGTGGGTAATTTATGTAGACAAGTCGTATTTGCCGGGGAAGGACATGGAGTGGTATTTCTTCAGCCCAAGAGACAGGAAGTACCCAAATGGATCGAGGACGAACCGAGCAACAAAAGCTGGGTATTGGAAGGCCACCGGAAAGGACCGGCCTGTTCACTCCCAGAAGAGACCCGTTGGGATGAAGAAGACGTTAGTGTATTATAAAGGAAGAGCACCTCATGGTATTCGTACTAATTGGGTTATGCACGAATATCGCCTACTTGACTCTCTTTCTGCCTCCACTCCTTCCCTTAAGGTTCTTAAATCAAACCCTTCTTGTCTTTCAAAAGCTTCAACTGTTACATTTATATGATATATTGTACGGAGTAGTGGATAACATATTACTCCCTCCGTCCCGGTCAATTGTTGTCCTTTCGTTTTGGCACACTTAAAAAAAAAACAAAAAGAGTGAAATCAGATCGACACAGTAGCACNGTCCCAGGTTCGAATTCCTCTTCCCCTCCATTCTAACGCGACAACTTTGGTAGACCAAAACAAACAAATACTCCCTCCGTCCCGGTCATTTGTTGTCCTTTCGTTTTGGCACAAAGACCAAGGAAAGAGGAAATGACCAATTACTAAATGACATGTGGATGAAATTGAGTATGAATGATCAAATTGTTCATCAAATGCAATCCTAAAATAGAAAGGACAACAAATGATTGAGACACCCCAAAATGGAAAAGGACAACAAATGACCGGGACAGAGGGAGTACATACGAGTAATTTATTTATTCCGAGTATATATTGAACATTAACCTACCGTATTTTTTATATGGATTAAGAAAATGATTGAGTTGAGAATGAAGTGAATTCGTGGCTCAATATTGACTGAATTTTAACTTCGTTTTAGTCAGAATCGATATTTCAATTTTAAACAACGACTATAGGTATATATAGTGAGTATTAGAGTTGTGCTCGTCTAAAACTTATTGATACGGAGTATTTTGCAATTTGAGAGAGGGTTAATTAGCTTGTGAATTTTCAGTTCTGAAATAGGATTTTTCTACATGCTATCCTTGTATTTTTTCAAATTTCACATGGTATCACTCATTTTTTTTAAAAACATCACGGCCACTAGATCCCTAAACTTAATGAAATCTCTTAAAATACCCAAAATACTCTAACTTACCTCTATAAAATGTTTAGTTTACGCTCTTTTTGTTGATCTTGTAGCAATAATTTTTGTACACCTAAGCTTCCCGTTGAGAAAACATTTGCATTATGTTTCGTATTGATATTTTCTTTGTAAAATTAAACTTTTTTAAAACTTGATTTTTAGTAGTTTAGGTATTTTAAGAACTACGTATTTACTAAGTTTAGGTAGCAAAGGTATGGTAGGCTATTAGGGTTTGCAGCGTTTATTTGGAAGTACAAGTAGATTAGAGCATTGCATTATTATGTAATAAAAAAAAGGATTAGAGGGAGGGAATCAAACCAAAAGAACGTTGCATGACAAGTTTCAGAGGAAAATAATGATTACATGCATGGTATCCAGGCAACGTATGTAGTACAGTAGTACTCGACACCCATCATGCATGCAATCATCATCTTTGTTCCTTCCTTTTATTAATTTCTAATTACACCTTTGTAACCTAGACTACATGTAATTTGCTTTCATCATTCCTAAATTACGATTCTTACCGTCTTTTCCTAACTAACCCTTCTTTTCAGGCACGTTTCACATCCCTTATTATTCCATTTTGCCTTTTTTTCGCAATTATCCTACCTTATATCATTATCCTAATAAGACTAGTGTATTACTTACTCCGTTCAAATGTTACTTTATTTTAATTAAAATACCTCTTATAAAGATAAAAAAAGGTAAATAAAAGATTGCAACAATACATAATTAAGTTTTTTAGCTATCATCTGTGACTTGTGAGTACTTATACCTGCACTATTCATTTTATTTTAAAATTTAGCCAATCATCGACCAGTGGTTAA
The DNA here is from genome assembly GCA_001412135.1 of Silene latifolia subsp. alba. Lineage (NCBI taxonomy): Eukaryota > Viridiplantae > Streptophyta > Magnoliopsida > Caryophyllales > Caryophyllaceae > Silene > Silene latifolia. The sequence goes on from LHUT01000252.1 coordinate 65,084, forward strand.
TCTTAAACATTAGATTTATTATTTAAGTGCATACTCAATTATATGCTGGTGCCCTAATTTTTATTTTTATTTTTTTTTATTGTATAACTATAGGAGTCGTATGCTTTATGCCGTGTATTCAAGAAAACGATGCAAATGGCAGCAAGGATTAGAGACGAAAATGCAGGATGCATAGATGAAGAAGCTTCAAGAGAAAAGGAAGTGTATGAAGATGGAGTTGATGGTTTTTCTAATAAGTTTCCTTCAGAAACTTCATCAGAGCTCACTAATCAAGAATTAACACCTACAGGAAGTGCTTTAAGTAACGATCATGACCTTCAAACACCATTTTTCACCACTGATGAAGCTAACAGTTCCTCTAATTTCTACCCTTTTGCATTGGATTCTCCATCTACTTTTATCCAGGTATACATACTTTTTTTGCAATAAGGTTCCCATTTTCAATAATATTTTTTTCTATCACATCCTACTAATATAGAGAATATATATTCACTTCGTCATGGTCAACATTTTATATTTGCTTTATTTTCGTATCTCAAAATAAAATATACGTAAACTGTACATTGGGATGATGATGTTGTAGATAGGAGGATAGTTATCTTGCCATGGCTGTAACACGTTTACAACTCAATTCCATGAAAATATAAATAAATGGGGAAGATAAAATTGATGTCTGTGTTCGGATAATTTGATAATGATGTGGAGAGAATATTTAACCTCTAATTGGTAAAATTAGATGAAAATTGAAAAAGGTAGTTGAGAACTAAAAGTTAACTAAAACCCTAAAAAGATAACCGATAAGATAGCTAAAACATAGGAGATGTTAAGGCCAATTCGTATTACAGTTTTTCTAACAATTATTAACCTAAACGAGGTAAGATTTGCAAGATATTCTCATGAGATATTCAAGTATAAAGTCATTTTTACCTGTTTTTTTCTTTTTACTTCGTAGTTCTAGCTTGTATCGGTATTTTGGGGTAAACCCGCTTCTTTTCACCAAAAAAAAAAAACCATAATCAGTGCTCATGAGATTTCATGTATAAACTCATTTTTGCCATAATTAGTGAGAATATCTTGCAAATCTAATCACATTTAGGTTATTAAGGGCACAAGTTCGAAAAACCGTTCATACTAAGCCTTACCGTTGTTTTTTCGGAAAATTCATGTGGTATCCTCGAACTTTTCCATTTTGCACCTGATACCCAACTTTTTAAGTTTGTGTACATAATACTCTTCATGTTTAATTTTCATGCACACCATACTTTTTTTTGTCGCTTTAAAAAAACTCAATTATTGCGCATAACTCCTAGACCGGAATTCAGAATAGACAATATTTTTTTTCCTAAAACGATTATCTCGTTATAATTTACGATTTGAGAAAAAAAAATTGTCGACTGATATTTTATAGGGTTTTTTTTAACGAAAATATCAAATCAACCATATCTTCGATCTTAAATTTCCGAATGACCATTTTTGTTTCAATTTATAGATCTTGAAGAGGTAATCAATTTGAAGAAAAAAAATTAGTCAATTTCAATTTCTGGTTTATGATTTATGCTCAATTGAAAATTCGAAAATTTCCCATAGTATCCCT
>LHUT01000255.1:0-21136 GCA_001412135.1 Silene latifolia subsp. alba
GTCTCTCTGTGGATTCGACCCCAACGTACTACATTCATTTGTGCTTATGGTATTTATTTTTGCATAGGTGTGCGACAGCCTGTCAGTGAGACAATGAACTTGTAATCTGTAATATGGACAAGTTATGTATGGTTGTGAACAATGTTTTGAAATGAAATGGAAGGAGCTCTCGGAGCAATTAACAACCTCATCACCAAGCCTTCATATTGTATGATTAAGGTCTCCTAAATCCAGAGTATTTCAATAAATTTGTGCAACATTCAATCTGTCATGTGGTGGAATATGAAAGACCTCCTACATAAACAAATCTAAGCATAACACAATCCTTGAAAATACTATGGTGGGATCCTCATCAAAACTCTCATAACAAATTGTTAGCACTGAACATAACTTTTGCCCAATCACAGCTTTCATACCAGTTAGGTTTTATCATCACTGAGCCACATCTGAGTACAAAAATGAACCATCACTGATGTACATACAACAACAGCACTATTAAAACAACTCTCGGGCCTAAATGGCCTCATCATTGAGTTGTGTAAGGTACTAAGGCCTCCTACACATACACCAAAAATGAAAGACCATACTAAGTTCATGAATAACCAAATTACTTAACATACACACCCATAAATTGGTAGATCATGTGGTGGCCTTACTACCTTTGTTAAATAGCCACTAACTTAAGTACAAAAAACTCTCAAACCAGTAAAATATTGTCATCACGGAGCAACCTCTCAGTCAAAAAATGAACCTTTACTGAGGTACATAGAACAACATCAACAAGTAAGCCACTAAACATCAATGAGATTCAGAAAAGACAGTAGAGAAAAAAACAAGAACAAGAACAACACAACAACCAGTAGCACCATTCCCTTCCAAGGAACAAATCAAGACAACAACCAGTAGTACCAGACAACAACAATAACAGGAACAACAGTTTGGTTTAGAACAAAATAACAGTGTCGACAAACATAACGAGAGACTAAAAAATGAAATCAGGCAACAAAATGAAATCAGGCAACAACCATACGAAGTCCATGAATAACAATCACTGACTAATGAAAAATTAATGTCAAAGACTATCAGCAGAATAATCAGGCAAAATAAGACACTCAACATCATAAAACAACAACAACAAAATGGTTATTCAGGCAAAATAATCAGAGAAAAAAGAGATGAGATAAGGTTTTATACCAACTCAGCAGACGCCTTAGTGCGCTCTATCCATGAACCTCTTCACATAAGCATTAAACCTCTTTGAACTTGGTGATTCAGGCTCGGAAACCACAACATCGGGCTCAGGCACCACAACTTTTGCTTCATGAACCACAACATCAGGCTCACGAACCACAAAGTTAGGCCCAAGGACCACATCTTCAGGCTCAGAATCCCCAGACTCAGTGGAGAGGTCATCAAATCCAGGTGAATTAGGCACATAGGAAGAGTAAGCATCATCGAATGAACTCAGTTTCGCCCACCTGAGTGCCTAAATCTGACGGACTCAGTGAGTCAGGTACAATCCTCGTAGGAGGTGGCGAGATCTGGGTAGATGAAGGTTCTCCATCTTCATCGCCTGATGAACCAAGCCTATGCCAATCCAACACAGACTGAAGACACTCTTTGCCACAATTTGAATGCTTAGGAGTCATAACAACCCAGAAAATACAACGAGAAATGGAAAGATCTAAGGTTTGTAATGGATGAACATCAAAAGTAATGGAAAGATAATATGTGGATGAGCAGTAAAAGTAGAATGCGAGAAGATGAGGCAGATTAATTGAGTTGTGAAGAGATCTAGGGTTTGTAATGGAAGAATCTAGAGATAGAAGGAGAAACGGAAGGCGACAACAACAAGAAATAGAAAGATCTAGAGAGGAAGTGAGGAGATTAAGGTTCTCATATTATTCATATTGGACGGGTAGGTGGGGGATTTTCTGGGTTAATCCAAAAAAAATGGTGGGAGTTTTGGGTTGATCAAAGAAAAAAATGGAGGGAGTTTTTTGTTGATCCGAAAAAATGGAGGGGGTATTTGGACTGATCCAAAAATAAGGAGGGAGTAGTTAGTGTTGAGTAGATTAGACATTTGTTTTGGGTTAGTTAATAATGGGTTAGTGTATATAAACCACAAAACTAGGCCCATTAACGAGTGACAATAATTGTAAATACAAATGGGCCATAAGGACCATATGGTCATTTGTATGTCTCAAAAAGGAAAGTTGTGAAATGGGGCAAACACGAATACTTTGCCAAATATGGGAAATGGGGCAAAGATAAGTATTTAGAGGGAGTACATTTTTAGAATTAGTTGTATTCAAAGTATCTTTTTCATTATCTCAAAAGTAATGGATGATCCATTACCTCTAATAGGTTCATTTTCATATATTATTTCTTTTACACATCACCATCCATTATTAAAGCCGTTAAATCCTTTCAAGATAATAGAGCATTGAAAATTAATGGAATACGATAGTAATGGAAATGACCCAAATTGCTCGGATCCATAGTACCCAATTGTACTCCGAATATCCGAGGCTTCTAACATGACATAGATTGACAAATTGACATGCAAGATTACAAGGCCAAGGGAGACTAACATAAATCCCGCTGGTGCTCCTGCTGCTGACAGTAGTCTCACATTAACATTACAGTAATACAGTATCATCACTGCATCACACAAAAATGGAGAGATGCTTGATATTATCTCCTCTAACCCCTTCAAAATTACATCAATTACCCAGTTTAATTCAATCCCCTAACTTCAATCACACCCCCAAATCATCCATTTTCTCTTCTCATCCTAATTCCCTCAAAATTGGGAATTTTGGAACCCCAATCTCCTTCAAACAATCACATTTTTGCACAAAAGCTGTTTTTTCAGAAACCCAGTATCCTAAAGTAGGTGCAAAATCAACTGGCCCGATTTCTGCAAATGAACTTCTTCAAGTTGTTGAAAAATCTGCAAAAGTTGGTGCTCAGGTTGTAATTCTATACCCCTTTTTTACAAAACTGATTATGGGTTGTTTTGCATTTGCTTGAGATTGATTTTTTATGGGTTTTTCATATTATTCTGTAATTTCTGGGAGTTGATATGATCATCTATGTTATGAAAGTTTGTATCTTTGATATTGTTTGAGACTATTTGTGATTTCCCTTTATTGGCTTTGAAAAGATACCCAAGTCATGAGTGGCGGAGCCAGGATTTGAGGTTAGCAGGCGAGAAATTCCACTGGGGGCAAACTACTAAAACAATGGAGTAAACTAGAAAAAAAATCGAAAATTTGAATTCCTTGTGCTGTGAATTTGTGACTCACTACTCAGTACTCCCTCCGGAATTTATCGTCTCATTTGACTTGGGTAGTCAACCGATGTCAACTACATGTGAATATGACTATACGAGTCTACCTTTCCTATCTAAGTATAATGTACACTCTGCAAATTAGTGTCATGTTGAGTTACTGTACTAGATTGATGTTGCTGTCTGCTAACTACTCAATCCTTGTGATGGCTCTTCTTTCAGGTGATCATGGAAGCTGTCAACAAGCCTCGGAAAATCTCTTATAAAGGACTCACTGACTTGGTGACGGAGTAATGAACTGTAACTCTCTTTGTTTGTAGATTATATAGTCATTTTTATGTTTGTTCATCTGTTTAATTTGGATAGTGAATAAGTTTTCGACATGTAAAGGAAGTCTAATGGTGTTCCGACTTCTGCCTATTCTCCACTGTGCAACTGTTCAATGTTCATGCGATGTAAGCCGGAAGTTTGATTGGTTTACCCTCCTCTAGAAATAAATTTATCTTATTTTGTCTCCTTCCTTCGTGGCCTCGTAGCATCACATTATATACAAAAGGGCAGTTTGACCTCCTTGTTTCAGTAATTCATCATCTCCTGAAGCTAGCTGTCAGTCATCACTCTTCATCAGAATATCATGTTACTTTGGCCTTTAACTTAATCATGTCTGTTCTAGTCGTTCAATCCATTGATCTCCATTTCATATTACATTTTTATTAACAAAACCTTGAAATTTCTGTTAAACCCTTGATAAAACCTCGATTGTCATGCTCTTTCGGAAGTGAACAAACCTGTAAGTCCAAGGCCAATTTTCATACTCCAGCCTTGAGTTCTTAAGGTTCACCCTAAGTTAAATGGGTCAATCTAGTGAAAAGAAGGGTGTTGTATCTAGTTGGAGTGTTAGTCATATCGTATTAATACATGTTAACATACCTTTATGGCGTCTGCATAGTCATAATTCATTTTGGAAGATTGGAGCAGTAAGATTATATTTATATGATTTCTGTGCAGAACAGACAAAATGAGTGAGGCTGCTATTTTGGAAGTTGTGAGAACAAACTTTAAGGACCATCTTATTCTTGGCGAAGAAGGAGGAATCATTGGAGACTCTTCATCGGATTACCTTTGGTGCATTGACCCTTTAGGTCATTTCATTCTACATCTTGCTAGTTTTTTTTTCTGTTCTCTTCCGCATGCTTGATCCGATGATTGTTTTTCATGTGATAGATGAACGTATTGCTATAAAGTGTTCTTCACTTCTTTATTGCCAACCTATTCATTCCTGGTTTAATGTTATTGTTTCAACATGCCAAAGAATCGGTATCATCAGTTGTCCCTTAAAGATGCCATTTTAATTTAATTTCAAATTACGACAACATTGTCTTAGTGCCTCATTAGCTCTCGTCTTTGATGGTTGGTTTTTGGGGGTGGGGATGGAGGTGGGGTGGGGACGTGGGGTTCAGCTCTACACAATCGTACCCTTGTGTTAGAAACATGGAGAGGCTGCAAGCGAGATTCTCAACATTAATCGCCAAAACAATTTTGTCTTATTTTTGAATTTTAAACTATTATGTCTAATGAAGTAATCTAGATAGTCAAGGGGATTCTCGTTAGGTGAATTATGCCCATAGAAGATTTTATTTTCTTCAGCTATAAATTTTGTTTTTTGGGATAAGGCCTGCTAAGCAACCGAGATGAGCTCTTAGTAATTTAACAATACAACTGTTGTTGAAATGTTGAATGTTGACTATTAAGGGGCACCTTTTGATCTAAAGGTTGGAATGAGAAATATTACTGAATATGGTGCTGTAAAAAGTTGTGTTACATCTCAAAATTTTCGTAAGATTTACTAGCATGTGATTGCACTAGATGTTTGAGGCTCATGGTTACTATTATATACTTTTTGTGCAATTATAATTCCATGATTGTTGCTTATATGATGTGATGAGATGTTGGAATATTGAGTATGTTAGGTTGGAAGTTTTGTTAGATGGGGTTCAAAAGTTGTTCATGATAAAGAAATTTTGTAGTGGTTCTATTGGTATTCTGTTTAATTAGAATCTTTTTGTAAGAAATGTTGGCCAATTCAAAGGAATGTATCCATTTCAGCAAGCTTAGAGGATGATAAAATTCTCACTACAATAACTAGATAGATAAAACTTTTAGTGTGGCTAGGTTAGTGGTTCATGTCCTGGTATCAAATTTTGGTTTGAGACTTAAGCATGACCATAATTGTGGCCTATATGGCTTAAAATTTCACCATGGTTACCGCCATGGTTTAAACTTTCACCCGAGACGTATCATATTGCCCAAGAAGTGTCGTATCGGAGGCGGCTGATACGAGATATCCCGAAATGTATCAAGTAAATTAAAAATAATAAAATATCGGCCGAGACGACCGATTTATAACATATGTCGGCCAACTTGACCCGATACGGCCTGTGATGAACCCAAGATGAACGAGTTATAACTTGTATCGGCCACAAATTTTGTAACGAAAACCCTAAGAATTGTATAGCATTGGTCATATTACTTATTCTAGATGGAATTAATCTGAACTTTATATGAAGTAGGCAATGGATGATAAAATATCTACTAAAGTTTGTAAAATAAATATCACCGCTATAACAGCGAATGCCGAGTCGAGGATGATTCCGCAACACTGTTACTGCGTCTGCGGCCAATACCGCAATTTTAAACCATGTATACCGCTCAAAATGCAATGTCAGCATCTTCAAAGCCTTTCTTATATTTATACGGTTGCAATGCGATGTCGCCACTATATTCCATAATTCATGTGAAGCATGCTGTTTATTTGTCATTCAGTCTTGTATTTCTTTGTTCATTTATATTTTCAGGGTAATCTTTCTCTGGTCTGTTTCTTGATATCACCTGTAAAATTTGTTTCATATGTTCACCTGTAAGCTTTGTTTCAGAGTCTACTTGGTGAGTATTTGTATCTGATTCGCTTAATTTCCATTTTCCTGCTGTCTAACTGCTACACAATATGGCAGATGGTACTACAAATTTTGCTCATGGTTATCCCAGCTTCGCAGTTTCTGTGGGTGTTCTGTTCCGTGGAAGACCAGTTGCTGCTGCTGTGGTAAATTATTTCGTTCTCTATATTTCCTTTGGCAAGTTTAGCATGGATGAACCATGATATACTGATATCATAGTTGACCAGGGTAGAACATCATGGAATTTAAGACGTTATATAAATACGTTTGCCACAACGATACACTGGATGGTTCCTTTCTGCCAAATATAAAGGAGCTCACGGCATGTAAAGTCTGAAAGTATTACTAAATATTTATCATTCAATACTAGCAACTGTCCAACAATGAATAATATTTAAGAGATAAGTCCTTCATTGTTAACTCGTGTCTAGTTTATAGATTAAACTTTTACCAAGACGAGGCTAAGTGATGGTTCAAATGAAAAATCAAAAACAAAAAAAAAATGTACGGGGCGAGTGCTCTGCATGTCTATGTGAAACAAATCACCAATTTCCCTTTGTAACAAAAGAATTTACAATTTCTTCTAATTGGTGAGTCAATTGATACCCAATTTTTTTTATGGATTATACATTCCTAATTGCTAGCAAACATGTAAGTATTGGCCTTTGATTAATGTTTAGGTTGAATTCGTTGGCGGAGCTATGTGTTGGAATACTCGCACATTTACTGCAACTGCTGGTGCGGAGTTTTTAAAAAGGTTTTTGTTCAGCTAATATGCTCCATGCTCCTCTGTTGACCTGATTGCTGTATCTTCAACTTATTTGTCAGGTGGGGGAGCTTTTTGTAATGGGCAACGAATTCAAGTTAGCACAACTGATTTGGTAAGTTCTGGCACCATGTTGGATTCCTGTTAGCATTAAGTGTATGGCTAGTGTAAGGTTTAGAATTCAGTGGTCCATTCCGGTCAGGGCCTTCACACCCGTATTAGCCTATTTGTTGGTTTAATTGATAAAGGATGCACAAAGCTGCCAATATTGTGCACACTTTTTTCTTTTGCTGGTCGACTATGGTGTTGAAGGATCACAAAGTTTTGTTTTGGCGGATAATATCCAACTGTATGATATCAAAATGGAGACCGATTTTAGCAGTAATGATTTGGTTTCTTGTTGAATTTTATTTCTTTAACATTCAGTATGGTCTCACAATGTTTATAATTGTGTAGGTTGAACGATCTCTCCTAGTGACAGGCTTTGGCTATGAACATGATGACGCATGGCTTACAAATATCAACTTATTTAAGGAGTTCACAGACATTAGCCGGGTATTTGAAGTTATTTGTTTTCTGTAGTTAAAAGTGCACATTCAATAGGTTGGTACTTCCTCCTTTCATGACATTTCTATATGTTTCTTCAAAATTTCTCTCACATCTTTTGAACAAACGTATGGAAATGAAATGAAATGAAAAGAGGGACTATTACTTTGAGCAGTGGGTAAAATTTCCCTCTTTAATTGATAGGGTGTGAGAAGGCTTGGTGCCGCGGCTGTGGACATGTGCCATGTAGCTATAGGAATTGTTGATGCATATTGGGAATACCGTTTGAAGCCGTGGGACATGGCTGCTGGAGTTCTGGTAATGATTGTATTATAGCTTGTCTGCACATATTTATATATCTCTAAAACCGCCTTGTTCAATAATATTTATGAATATGCAGCAGTTATATCTTCAATTCTTCTAGGTTTTCTGCGTGTGTTCCTTAATATTATGTTGTGAGTTTATGGGATGTTGTCTGCTTTTAAAAAAACTCCGGAGCGAATATGCTTATAACCACTAATAAGTAAGGATGTTGCTGATGTCAACTGTAAGGTAGTTGGGATGGGTTCCAACATCAATTTTTGAAATTGCATTTTTGGAGTAAGCAAGGGGCTTATGGTTCTTCCCGACTTTTTGTCCCTGCAGATTGTTGAAGAGGCTGGTGGAGCTGTAACGCGTATGGATGGAGGAAAATTTTGTGTTTATGATAGATCTGTTCTTGTTTCAAATGGCTCAATACATCCAAAAGTAAGTTTAACGAGCCTCTTCTTTTAAACGCTTAACTGCGGCAGCTTTTTCTTTAGGCAAACCTAATTTTGCGATACACTACTGCATAACTGCTTCATAAAGAAGAGCATATGTCTTTTATTACTCCCCAAAATGCCAGAAGTCATGCACCTCTTTCAAGACTTCCAAATATTTGTAATTTATTAAGAACCCTGTAATATTTTCTTTAGACTTCCAAATGTTTAGGCTGCATTCTCTCATGCCGTAATATTTTCTTTCAAAAACAAAAGCCCCTTTTGGGGTATGAAGTTTATGAGCCAACACTAAAGCTTGAGAACAAACTGAAAAACAAAATGTAGACACACCCATGTGCGGTCAGTCAAAAGTAGACTTTGTTTCAACCCCAAGATAAGGTTGCGTTCATTAAAACCTCTTTTCCCCCACATAGACGGGACTTGGGATCCTCTGAAATAATGAGGGTAACGTTTGTAAATGAAAGCTATGACAACATTGATAAAACTCACATTGTGCAAGACTGTAAGAGTGTAAGGGAAAATAACATGGTAGTTAGTGGACATACCTTCTTGAATTTGACGAGTACTTGGAATTCGCGGTGCTAATGCATGTTCTCAAAATATGTACGATGTTCAGTAAGATTTTAAAATTGACGGCTTTAGTATGCAAAAGTCTGATTGATATCCGATGTTTGTGTAAATTCAGCTTTTGGAAAAGATTGGCCCGGCAACAGAGAGACTGAAAGAGAAGAGTATTGACTTCTCGTGGTGGTATAAACCTGAGAACTATCGCACAGACCTTTGAAGATGAGTCCCATTCTTTGTTTAGCTTCCGCATTTCTATTTTTTTTTTTCGTTTTTTTAGACCAATACTTCATTATGCATAATTTGTTGGTTATTGATCTGGTTGACGAAGGCTGTTCATGCAAATAGTGTCTTGAGACATGATCCTATAAAGTGCTAATTGACCAAGTGCCATTGTGCCAATATCTGCTTACAATGGACTCCTAACACCTTTGTGTTAGACATTACATTCAGCCTATGTTCATATCAACTGCGAATAAAATTATTGAATTCGGACTAATATTATTGAGACTATTTATTATTATTATTACTATTATTATTATTATTTCCCCTATGTGACGTAGGTAGTTAAAATTTTCATTCGAAATTTCTAGAATGAAATTCCAGATCATAGTGGAAAAATGGTACTATGAATAGAGAAGTTTTTTTTTAAAGTTTAGTTGGTCCTGTGTAAGATTATTGAACAATGCAACCAAGTAATTGTTAGTGATCATTAGATGAACGATAGATAACAACATACGTCATACGATGATGGTCAAGCTAGCTGAACCAACACGAGATCAACTACAGATGTTAGATAACCAAATTGACGAAGGTATCATGCAAGGTGTAATGAATCATCTTTTTGTTCTTCGTACAATATCACCTATTCACCTGATCGAGTAAATGAGGTGCACGAAAATTTGTTCTCTCGGAATAAAAAATTACCCAAATCCATGGTAGTAGCTTACTTTGGAATAAAGTATACAAGCTACATAAAGTAATTATGATAATTGCCTTCAAAAAAGGGGTAAAAATATGATTATGGTGCTTGCCACTTTAGTCCATTACATGTAGATTTAGGCCACGTAACTTGGTAGATACAGTAATAAAGTAATTACTGTACTAGTTAGTGATAGTAATCCTACATTTTTCTACTTATGAAAATTAGCCAGGCCTTCATATGTGTATTGCGTGCATATTAAATTAATCCATCTTGTTGAATCTCTTTTTAATTTTTCCGTCTCAATTTTCTGTGACGTGTTTCTAGTTTGTTAAAAAATAAATTTTGCGGTGGCCTAGCAATTAACCACTATGAAGTATGGAATTTGTATGAGCCCAGACTAGTGTAATACTGCAAGTTTATGAGGATATTGGTTATGATTAAGGAGCTCAGATGTGCTTAGGGATTGATAGTACTTATTTCAATAAAGTGCACTTTATTCTAGGAAGCTCATGTGCTAAGAACTCCGTAGTTAAGCGTGGTGGATGGATGTGGACTGTGGAGTAGTCTTAGGATGGGTTAGGAACCGTGTTGGTATGTAGGGACTAGGGTCAGTACACTACATGAAAAGTTATCATGAGTATCTACTCCCAAGTCCCAAGTCAAAGAAAGAAACGAAGGCTGGGGTGTTACAACTTGCCCGACTCGGCCTAACTCGTGGCTAGGTGTACTCGGTGCATATACGGATGGATTTCGAAGCAAGATTATTAATATCATTTCATATTCCAACTATCTGAAATATGTTGTTCCCTGCTTGTACTGAGTATCTATTGAGATTTGAGATAAAGAGGTCTAGAAAATGGTAAGAAAGAAAAATTAACATGTAAAGGTGTACTTTTCAATTAGTCTCTTTTAAGACGGATGTGTTCGTATTAAAATCAAAACATGCCAAATAGCATCCCATTCCCATTTACATAGATAAGACAAGTTTTTGCTAATATCTAGACATTTTGTTTCTGGCTTATCTATGCTATTTGACCGGTTTTAAGTTTCTTAAATATAATTTGTGTTTACTTTTTACCCACATGCATAAATTTAGTTGATTCGATATTATCCTAGAATAAAATAGGGTGCAATGGCTGACTTCTACATGACACTTCAGTAGTTCAGTCCCTCATATGCATGTTCAACTAACTAACTATATAAGCACACTGCACTACTCCCCTTAAGTGAAGCATACATAGCACCAAAGCATCCTCCTCTTTTCCTTGAGCTCCTTCAGTTACACACCCTTACTTGTTTCCTTTTAACCTTCACAGAATCATACCAACGGTAAAAAAAAAAATGTCATTATCTTTAGAAATTCCATTTTACAGTCCTACACAAGGAGAGCCAAGTTGGATAAGTGAGGTTAGAGAAATCTTGGAGGCACAAACTGAAGAGGGCTTAGATTGGCCTCCTTACATATTTACCGTCGTAAGAGCCCTAAAATCTATCACGCCAGAAGCCTATGAGCCTCAACTATTGTCCCTAGTAAAATAAATGTTTAATTTACGTTTTATTTTCAATTATAGCCTCTTGAAATCGTAAAATATTGTACATTTTGCTTGATAATCAACTTGATTGAAAGAGAAGGATCTTCAGACAAAAATGGTGGAATGGAGTATTGTTCATCGATTACACTGTTTTGCGACTATGTTTACATACAGTCGATAGCATTGTTCATCGATCACACTATGTTTTGCGATTTGCTTGTTACATACACATCCGATTTTAAGGCAAGTCTATAGATTCATGTAACTTTGTTAACAAAAATAGCTTGATGCGTCATCATACGCTAGTACACAATTGCACAAAACTAGATTACAGAAATAAATACACACCACAAAATGAAACTACTAACACCACACCCGTATTAATAATTGGTCCCTAGCTCCGTCCCACATTTGCTTACCTTTGATTAAAATACCTCTCATAATGAATATAAAGGGTAAACAAATGACTAAGACGGATTAGAGTATATGACAATGCAGTGTCTTGTTCTTGTCCCCAAACTGAACTTATTTTTCAGAAGCAGGTTCGAGATGGAAGAAACGAGGGCAATTGTAGACACTGCAGAAGGATTGAAGGCACATTAGAGCTATGACTAAAATGGTGGCCAAAAACACAAGCATCCTCCATGAATTATATATATAAGCTTTACTCATCCTATACACTTTCACCGTCCGCAAGCTGTTATAGTCATGGTTCAACCCTTCAATGGCTTCGTCCATGAATTCCACCCTTGTTAACCTAATGCATTTGCTCATTCCGTTCCATAGTTCCGCCACCTCCCCATTTTTCAACTCGCTCTGGATTATGCCTCTTTGTTTGAGCATCTTTGCATCCTCGTCTGTGTCTACTATTCCATTCATTAGCTCGGCATAACGAGCTATGACTAGGGGCCCGGTGATGGCCAATGCCTCATAGGCCACTAAATTTCGGATGATAACTTCCGAGTTAACATCTAATTTCACAACCGGAAGATGGAGGGTTTGAGTACTCTTCTCAAATCTGATAGAGAAAAACCCTCCATCTGTCGGTTTGAATTCGATTCCAGCCTTGACCAGGCTGGAAACGGAGGGTATTACAATCTCCTCCACTTGTATTATCTTATCTCCCTCGCTAGAGTCCCCTTCCGGGTTTTCACCTGAAAAATGTGGAACGACTTTGGAGACTAGATCTTTGACGACACCTAGCACTTTGAATGGTCCTTGTTTAAAGACTGCAAGACCTGAAATACTATCCCATAGATCTTCAAAAACCTTCAGAGGTGACCGATGTTTCATGTCACAGAAAGGAAGGCCACATTTGTGCTTGACTCCATCCTCACCGCCACCTTCTAGTTCCTCGATTTCAATTGCTTTAGCTTGATCGAGTTGAACTTCTTGGTCCCACATCCGATTTATCAAGCTATAGTAGAACCCCAATAGATGGCCGCGCTTTCTCAAAGCAGTGCCATCTAGTGGGTGTTCTGCCCTGATCAAAAAGGGGGAATTCTTCTTACAAATATCAAGATACATGTTTGCCAACAAGTTCAACCCGAATTCAGTACTCGGACATTGAACCTCCAAAATCTTCTTCAACACATTAATTGGAATTTGGTTCTCCAACATCATAACATCTTTCACAAGACAATCATAGCTAGGTTTCTGTTGACCTTTCGAGTCAACGATAACCGACAACCTAGGAGAAAGGTTGAGTACACTCTCAAGAGGATTATTCCCAAAAGTGTACAAAAATTGTAACATGAAAAGACCATCAATGGCCATAATCCATGCTAATTCAATAGCACTCATTTTCAAGTGCTTGTCATACCGAGCTCGAATCCGAGGAGCATGCATGGCTAGGGCTCTAATAATATCCTCAAACTTGTGATTAGGAAAGAAGGTTTGAACCTTCTTTGCAGTTAGAACCTTGAGCCTCTCCATCTCGTACAAGTCATCGCGCCACCTGTGGTAAGGCCCTAGGGCTAGTATTTGTGGCTCGTACGCTTCAGGCCTTACGTACTTGAGGATTTTTGGCACGGTGAAGACGCATGGCGGCCTATCAAGCCCTTCGTCGGTTATGTCTTCCAACACTTGTTTCACCTCAATTATCCATACTGGTTCTTGATCAGCTGACATTGGCATTTTTTTGGCTTAGATTTTGTGTAAGATGAGTAAAAATGGTGAATAATGTTTTTGAGTTTTGTTGTGTGTGTTGCTATTAGTATTTATGCTTCACTACTCTGTCTTACAACGTTTAGTGAAGCGTTGCTTTTATAGTACGTTGGGTGATGCATGTGTATGATAATGTGGACATGGCATAATTGATGATACCGAATCTTGATACCATCCTTTTACTATTTCACACACCATGGTGTAGAACCATTTAAATGATGGGTCTGCATAAGGGCATTTGGTCCAAAGATTGAGATGTGGTATCGAATCTTAATACTACCTAATCTGATGATAACCTATCATTTTTTTTATAAATAACATACTCTGCTCAAATGTATGAATTCATGATGAATAGAAAGTTTAATTCCCACCGTAATAATGTTATTCTCTTTTTCTCAATTACTTAAATCATTTATTTATTTTTTTAGTTTTTATGAGAGGTATTTTAATAAAAAACAAACAAATAATTGATATTTATTATGAAGATCTCGAATTCGATTTCCCTAATTAAGTAGATTAACCTCTAATTTATTTGAAGTGGTTAGCCGGGTATAGTTTTTGGTACTTAACTACGCAACTCGTGAAACACTCCCGTACTGTATCTACACACTAAAAGTTTGAATAATGAATAGCAAATACGGATTATTAGTTGAGGGATTGGTAATGATCCTCAGGACAGTTTGGTAGAGGGTCTTAAAAAAGCGGTAAGTCTCGCTTTTGACCGTTTTTTTAAAAAGATCTATCACAATCATTTTTCTACTTAATCTTCCACTTGTAGTTTTGGGAGGTAGTGATGAAAATATCCGTTTTCAATGAAAATTTGTGTTAAAAAGAATAAAAAAAGATAACATTAGTCAAAATGATTTGTTTGATATTAACATGTGATACACATTTTGATAGTAGGACCTCTTATTATTACTACTAGTCAATATTATTATAAAGTTAATTAATTAAGTGGTCTCAAACTAGTACGAGTACAATCAAGATGCAAGTGGAGAATTATTTTTTGTCCCTTTAATTGTGTCATGTAGTGAATTAGTGATGATTATAAGAAGTTTATTATACGGTCCATATTAATACATTGAGAGTAGGCCTAGCAAGTTTACCTTTGAAATTTCTCATATCGTATGATTCAAATGTCCCAAGTCTCCAAAATAACAACCATATATTTCTAAGAGAATGCGCAAATTCTCACTTTAGACGGACACTATCCGTTTAAAACTGTAGATGGATAGTGTCCCTCTTATAAAATAAAAGTGGATAGTGTATGTGGGTGGGAAATGGATATCCCCACTTGTCCTCCCACCTACATTTTATGAGAAGGTTAACTTTAGACGAATAGTATCCGTCTACAACGAGACGGATTGAAGATAATGAATTAAAGCTTTATTTTTCATAAATTATTGCATTATATAGATATACGGTAGTAGACACTAAGCCTCGGGTTCAAATTCCTCCATCCTCATCTATTAATTGTAACATCCTTTTGACTCATTTAACACAAAAAAATAGATATAACTAGAACTTGTTAGCAGCGTTATGTTGTAAATTATTGCATCATATATAATGGCGGAGTTTATGGTGAGTAGTCTCCTGAGAAACGGTCTCTCAATAAGTTTATTGAGAGAATATTTTACAATTTTAAGAAAAATTGGTAATAAAGATAATAAAATAGGTACAAATCTATTATAAGGGATATAGGGTTGAATATTGGATGAGATATTATTATTCATTCAATTGTTTTTTTACAGCCTGCAACTTCTATATTATTTATACATACAAAGAGAATAGTTAAATGCAAAGAATAAGGACTAAACTAGGAAGGCAATTATACATTGCCTATATTTACATGATTTGCAACAGCTATATTGCATGATTTGAGCAACGGGTATATTCCGTGTATTACCCCCCCTCAAGTTGGAGCGTGTAGAGTCGAGACGCCCAACTTAGAGAGAAGTGCTTCAAATGATGTCCGACCAAGAGCTTTGGTAAAAATATCCGCTAGTTGATTCTTTGTGTGGACGTAGCTTGGTTTAATGAAGCCTTTAGTGTACTCGTCGCGGATAAAATGACAATCCACTTCAATATGTTTGGTACGTTCGTGAAACACGGGATTGCGAGTAATGTGTAGAGCCGAGTCATTGTCACAATGTAGGTCGATGGGTGCGGTCTGAGTAATGCCGAGTGAGGAAAGTAACCCGTTTAACCATTTTAGTTCGCATACCGTGAAAGCCATGGCGCGGTATTCTGCTTCGGCGGAGGACAAGGATACGGTATTCTGTTTCTTGGTCTTCAAGGAAATAGGGGAGCTACTCAAAAAAACCAGGTAGGCGGATATAGACCATCGAGTGGTAGGACAAGGGGCGTAGCTGGCATCGCAATATGCGTGCAAGGATAACGGGCTGTCGCTGCGATATAAGAGCCCTTGTCCCGGATGATTTTTGAGGTAACGTACAACATTTAGTGCGACATTCCAGTGATCGAGACGGGGAGCATGCATAAATTGGGCTAGAATGTGAACGGAGTATATCAGTTCGGGCCTTGTGATTGTAAGATATACAAGGCGCCCGATTAGACGACGATACGGTTGTGGGTCGGTGAGCAAGTCGGATGTTGAAATGCCGAAGTGATGGTTGGGTTCCATGGGGATGGATGCGGGCCGAGAACCGATGAGGCCGGTCTCTTTTAGGATATCAAGGGCGTACTTCCTTTGAGAAATAAATAACCCGGTTTTGTTTCGAGCAATTTCGAGCCCCAAAAAATATTTAAGGGGCCCGAGGTCTTTCATATGAAAACACTTGCTTAAATAGCTTTTAAATTCCTGAATTTTGGATGAATTGTTCCCGCAAATAACAAGGTCATCGACGTAAATGAGTATGTGTACCTCGGTTTCAGCCTTTAGGAAAGAGAACAAGGAATGATCATAGGCGTTTTGGCGGAATCCGTATGTTTTCAAAGCGGATGCTAGTTTTGCATACCAATACCTCGGAGCTTGGCGAAGGCCATAGAGGGATTTTTGAAGTCGACATACTTTCCCGTCTGTTCGTGAATCATAGCCCGGAGGTAGCTTCATGTATACTTCTTCGTGAAGTTCGCCGTGTAAAAACGCGTTATGGACATCCATTTGTTGGAGATCCCAATTCTTGGAGGCGGCAACGGCTAGTAGAGTACGGACGGTGACAAGCTTAATGGTGGGAGCAAAAGTTTCATTGTAGTCGATTCCTTCCACTTGTCGGTTTCCCATAACGACGAGCCGGGCCTTGTGCCTTTCGATTGTGCCATCAGCATTGTACTTAATCTTGTATACCCATTTGGATGCAATAGCCTTCTTATTAGGCGGGAGAGTTTCAAGTGTCCAGGTCTTGTTTCTTTCGAGAGCTTCAATTTCGGACTTCATGGCATCTCTCCAATGGACAACCTGCATGGCTTCTTTAAAACTTGTAGGCTCGTGATTTTCAGTCACGGCCGAGAGAAAAACACGATGTTTATGTGAAAATTTGTTATAAGTAAGTACGTGGGAGATGGGGTATTTCTTACTTTGAGACGATGCCGATGCGGTGTGAGTGGAGGGACTGATAGGGGGTTGTTCGTATCCGGAAAGACGAGAATTTGGAAACTTTGTGCGATGGCCTTTGCCCATGTTAGTGGTGTCGTTGGTTTGAGTGGAGGTAGGGGATTCGTGGGTGTCGTGTGTGGAGGAGGATGTCGTGGTGTCGTTTGCGGAAGCGGAGGTCGGTTGTTCGGTTGTAGGAGACGAGGTCTGGGTTGTTTCTGTGGTTTCGTGAGCCACGGGTGTTGTAGTTGGCTGAGGTTCGGTGGTGGGTGATTCTGTGTCTGGTGTTGGTGGTGAATGGGGGGTCGTTTGAGCTCTGTTCGAGGGTTGTTTGAGCAACGGGATCAAAAGTATCATTTAAAAAGGAATAAACTTGTGTTGGGGGTGTTTGATTAAAAAAAGGAAAATCATGCTCGATGAAAACCACGTCCCGGGAATTAAAATAAGTGTCGGTTTCAAGATCGTAAACTTTCCACCCCTTTTTGCCAAACGGATATCCTAGAAAGACACATTTTCGAGTTCGAGATGCAAATTTGTCTCGAGACCGGTTAATGTTTTTGGCATAACATAAGCACCCGAAGATGCGAATGTGATTAGTGGGGGGCGGTTTTTTGAAAAGGATTTCATACGGGGTTTTGCCGTTGTGAATTGTTGATGGAGTCCGATTTATGAGATATACGGCTCCCAAAATACATTCCCCCCAAAAATTTATGGGTAAGTTAGCTTGAAAAAGAAGAGCTCGGGCCACATTTAAAATGTGTCGATGTTTTCGCTCCACACGACCATTTTGTTGGGGTGTGTCAATCATCGAGGATTGATAAATAATGCCATTTTCGTTAAAAAAATTTTCAAGACAAGAAAATTCTGTTCCGTTGTCACTCCGTAAGGTTTTGATTTTTCTATTAAATTGTCGCTCAATAAGGGAGAAAAAATTTAGCAAAGTTTGACGTGTGTCACTTTTATGACGAAGTAGATATACCCATGTTGAACGGGAAAAATCATCAACAATAGTTAAAAAAAAAACGGGATCCACAAGAGGCGTTTTCGGAATAAGGCCCCCATAAATCGCAATGAATTAAGTCGAAAATATCAGATGCAATGTTTAAACTTAAAGAAAATGGTTCTCGTGTTTGTTTCGCACGAAGGCAAATATCGCAATGTTTGCTATGAAAATTAGAGTTTAAATGTTTATTTGAAATAAAAGGCAAAAAACGAGAAATACTCGAAGCAGGGTGACCCAAACGACGGTGCCAAAGTTCCACTGTATCCGGTGTTGAGACGGTGTTTATTTGTGCTGCTGGAGTACGAACGCCCTTGAGAAAGTAGAGTCCCTCGTATTCCTCACCCGCACCAATCACCGTCTTCGAGGAACGGTCCTGTATGAGGCNAAAAAAACAAAAAAAAAAACAATTATGGCCTACAAAAGTATGTATTACATATTTGACACTAAAGATTCTATACATTACAATACTAAAAATGTACAAAAATGTTCCATCATTGGTTCACAAATAAATGAAAAAAATCAAACATAATTGGCCCTCTTTAATCCTATAATAAAAGAAGGGGATAAGTGAAAGATAAAGAAAAGCGACTCACCCTCTTCAATTAGCCTCACAAAAATCATAGTGATAAAAAGACGTGACTTCAATTTTGATTGATTGTTAGTTACAACTAATACTTCATTCTACATTATTATTATTGTAGGGTTATTGAATTTGACATCACTTA
Organism: Silene latifolia subsp. alba; assembly: GCA_001412135.1. NCBI lineage: Eukaryota > Viridiplantae > Streptophyta > Magnoliopsida > Caryophyllales > Caryophyllaceae > Silene > Silene latifolia. The sequence goes on from LHUT01000255.1 coordinate 18,791, forward strand.
ACGTTACATGAACATGCCAAATTAAGATTATTCATCTTTGGTGGCCACAAATGTGAATATCATGTGATAATAAATTACGTATGTCGATTATTCTCATGGATAGACAATGTTCTTGTCACCGCGATGAAGAAAATACTAGGTTGTTTTGAATGAACAAAGAAAATTAGTATTGATATCCTACTATTTTCCATTATAAATTTATAACCCTACTCATGTGTCGAGCATGCAGAAGCGGAGTGAGGGGATATCGTCTCACAAAACCATTAAAAAATGCAAATTTTGATTACAAATTTAAATCTCTTTTCTAAATTTTTCTAGTGGTTTTATGATCTCATTATTTATTTTAAGTTACTTTCGTGCAAATTCCAGATGTCCCTCTCTACAAGAATTTTTGAATTTATAAAATATTTGAATTTGAAATGGAATAATAAATTTCTGCTCCACAAAATTTGTATTCATATTATTTTGCACAAGGATCTAGCCTAAAACATTACCATATCGATAAGAGTACTTGAACACTCTTAGGTGAGTTCCCTTAGAAATCACTTCAACTACAACTGCATTAAAATGAGGACATACTATTAACATAAATTTTCATTTAAGACGACACTATCCATCTTAATCTTCATGATAAATAATCAAATAGAAAGAGCAACATAATTTGGTTCTTCTGGTTATCCTCAACCTTGCCTTTATACTAGCGGCCAAAGAAGAGAGAAACCTAGCCCTTAAAACTTGCAACCGCGGAATCAGTCCCATTTGAATTTGTGAGGGCTGGCCCTGAAGCGAAGGATGTGAACGGAGGTAACGGACATAAGTTCAGCACAAGCTCAAAGACTGTCGAGACCTACATTTGGCTCTAAGAGTTACTGTAAGCTGAAGACAATAATCCATATGATACAACTCTTGTCCTTTCAACAGATGAATATATATAATCTGCACATGACCGGTTTGCAAAAATTCAGCTTACAAATGTCATTCATTAGACGAAACCCGAGGCAACATTTTTAAAGATGTCCACAAGCTAATTTCATTTATGCTTCGAGTGTTTTCTCCTTCTATGTTTCTTACGTGATCGTCTTTTATCATCTCTTGACTTAGAGTGATCTCTGCCTCCGTCATCTGAAGAATCATCATTTGAGCTGCTGTGCCTACGCCGATGCTTTCTTGAACGTTTCCTGCTCCTTTCATCTCCAGAAGATGAACTGACATCATATTTGTCTCTCCTCTCTACACGACTATCTCTATTTGATTTGACATTGATTTTTCCACTTTCTGGTGATTTTATCCGCCTTTTCTCAGAATCAGCAGGTACATCCTTCAATGTGGTGTCACCATCTCTAATATCTTTAAGATCAACCTTTTGAGCAGAAGAACCCACTCTATCATATGTGGGAGGCAAATCTGGAGGAACCTCCAAGCCAAGTTCTTTACCGAGAGACTCCAAGAAATCACCGGCAACTATGCGGCTTAAAGCAGCACTAGCAGCTTCTGTCTTTTTTACTGGATCTTCCATTTGACTTGTAGCGGGTCCCTCCCCTTCATCATCAGAATCATCAGAGAAAATAGCCTGTTCAAAAGGCAAGTTCAAACAGCAAACTAAGCATTGGTACCTTGTTTAGGTCTACATAGTAACAAAATTAATAATTTGTGAGCTCAGGTAGGTAATCACTGCTTGGTATCTTAAATCGTATTTAAAGACTGAATGAAGGCTAATGTTCATCTATGAGAAAGAATGCCACTCCAACAGAGTGAAAATCCATGGCAGCATTACTAGTTTACTACAAAAGGAGAGATACGTAAATCATCTAGCTTTTAATTAAGTTTCAATAGAAAATATCTGGCTTCTGATGAATTTCCCAACCGTTACCCAACTGTACTGTACATCAAGACTGACAGCTCCGTATTTCAACCAATACAGCGACAATGAGCTTCAAAAGGAGTGGTTATGTACAGTATCATGAAATCCTTTTCTTGTCCATGTAGGAATGTGACTCCTTTCAAATGCCACCCAACATCCACCATCACGACTTTCTCTACACCACCAACTGTTAGCGTAAGTAGGCTAACAGCACAGTATTTTTGGGCATGGGAAAGGAGAGAAAACTACTGTCCACATGGATAGTTGACAGTTGCATACTCACATGTGAAAGAGCCATTCACATTCCTTCACTAGGCTTTGTACAAGAGACAGGCTTTTACCACTTTACCAGTCCTTGTAAATTGTAATTCTTGGATTCATTATCTTCACAAAATCCTACTTATGAACCGACAATGACAATTGCAAAATATTCTCCAATTATCTAAAATATTTCTGGGGCTCAAGGAGAGTATGGTGACGGAGAG
>LHUT01000256.1:0-20316 GCA_001412135.1 Silene latifolia subsp. alba
CTCTATATATATATATATATATGAAAGAGCAATACACATTACTTAAATTCAAAGTGTGTAAAAATCAAATATTTCACGTTTGTTATATGATGTCTTGCGATTCTTCATCTTTTATGGCTCTAAAATAGTTGTCCAAGACTCGAAACAGTTAAATACAATGCTCGAAATCTTACAAGACTGCAACATTCATAATTTCATTATCACTCTCTTGTAATAATACTTGGATCACATTTACATGTAGTTAAAAAAAACCTTGTATCTGGAGTATAAAAATGACATGTATATGAAGGCAACTCCTTATTACCCCATCCATCCTCTTGTAGAATCTGCAAGCTTGTAGATGAAAAATAAGGTCATAACATAACCACCTAAAAGTTAACTCTGATCTTGGTCTTTCGCCCGTTCAAGTATGAAGATGTTGCCTTTGTCATCCCTTCCTATCCTCATTTCTTCATCCACATATCTGTGAACCATTCTATCAAGGACCCACCAACGTCTTTCATCGTTTCAAAGGACCGCTTACAACGGGATAAGGGAGCCGACTGCCCCTATTCTTCCAAAAAAAAAAATTGAAATGATATAGAAAGTTTACAGATGACCCATGATGAAATCAATTAATAACAAATCATCTACATTCCATAGTAATAGAGTCCGGATTTGTAGTTTTGAGGGCTTGAAAATTTTGAATGGGGCGAATTAGAAATGCAATAGAGCAACTCAGAAAACTCGAAAATTATATAACTAACAATCAGAATGAAAAGACAAAAGGATACGTGATATCCAACCAGCCATCCGGGTTAAAAATGCCAAGTAAAAGCTCATAGTTCTTCTCGAACAAATTCATCAACTTGAAAATCGGAGAGTCATGGATCATGAAACAAGTAAACAAGGTTAGTGTTTTACTTTGAGGCTCATTGCTATAACGCAGATTGGTACTTGGAAGGAGTTGATCATATATACCTGGTTTGGTGCGATCTTCGAGCTGTCATACTTAATGTTTACTCTCTGCACAAAATAGATTACAACAATCAACAATAATCCAATTCATAACTTGCCATCTCGGTTTATATATTTAGGATAATTCAGAAGAATGAGAGAAAGATAAAAGAGATTTACTGATGGAGAAGCGACGCTGAAAGAAGCTTGGATTGTCAGCTGACCATTTAGCATACTCATTCCCCTTGCATTGAATTTGATTACATTAACTGCTTTGCCCTCCATTTTTGGCATGAATATATTTATATCAGTGGTCACTTAGGACAATAGTACTTTATATATAAATAACAATGCATCAATGTTATAAAATCACAACTCAGGAAGATTTAAGCAGTAATGAGGTTATGCAAATTGTTACGATATCATCATCATCCCCTAAATGGTAAGTTTGATTTTTCTTAGACCCATAATTTTTCGCACAAAGTGTTTTAAAAGATACGGAGAACTACTTTTCTAAAAGAGTATATTATCTCCCTTAAGACCGATATATATAGTCCACAACGGTCAATTATGTGTTAAATACCTTATTTAATAATGGTAATAAATAACGTGTTCGGTTGTACATGCCACATGGAACACGGTAGGATGGTCTTATTCTATAAATCTAAAAGAGTACTCTGCATTGAACTTGTTCGGTAATGTGTTTCCGCCGATGGCAATGTAGTACGGAGTATAATATATCATATCATAATGAAACACGCTAAAAACAAAGAAACAAGCCATACCTCAGAAACATGAATGATCTGTAAAAAGTCCCCTAAATTGATAAAATCTCTCAATCCAAGCTTAGTTCTCTTTGAACCCAATATAGTAATTGTACTGTAAATAAGTTTCCAGCATCCATTGACCTTCCAATGATTATGATTACAAATAAACAAATTACAAAAAGATAACTAGTTACAGTTGGTATTTGACCCATTTTACACTACTTTTTTACCTTATCCAAATCTTGAGTGGGATTGGTTGTTGGGTTATGAGCTTCAAGCTTTACAACCAAGTTCTGAATCTCTTTTTTCTTCTCAGATGTAACTCCAAACACACCTCTATTAATACCTTCATACAAATCAATATCACAATATAAAACCATACAATCAATATCACAATATAAATAAATAAAAAAGGAAATGTCAGTCTCAGGCAATCAAAAATATTTGAAATTGGTGGGAGAGCTCACCTTCCAAAGCATGGTAGATACTTGATTTGATGAGGGCATTATCAGCTTCAGGCACACTTGAGTCTTGCTCTTCTGAAACAGCAGCAGCAGCAGCAACTTTAATATAGTGCTTAGATGAGGGATTATTAAATGGTGTAAAATGCTTAAGTATGGTGTAATTTGGTCTAACATTTATGATATTAAGTTTAGGAAGTTGGGATTTAAGTTTGGATAATAGTGGAAACAAGTGTGAAGCTTGAATTGTTGATTGCATAAGCTTGGTGCTCATATTTAATGTAATTTTGGATGGTTTAATTAATTAATACTTCAATTGTAGATGAAGTAGTGAGTGACTGAGTGTGTGTGTTTTAAGGTTTTGGTTGATAGGTTGACAAGTCATATGGAAATTAGATTTAGGATAGTTGGAACGACTTTTTTGTGTGAGGTGTATGTTGGACATTTTGTTTTGTTGGAAAAGCACCACCAAATTGCGTCAAAATTTATAACACACAATTTGATGCGCAAACACAACCATAACTAAATTATTTTAGACCGTAACTTAATTATTGTTAAGACCATAACCATAACCATAACCATAACTAATTATTGTTAGACTAGTTCAATACGTCTTGTAAATACTTTTAACAGTATAAATGAATGATCATACATTTCAGAATTAAGTATTGATCGGTTCTGCGCTTGAATCCCTCATCTCCTTTGTACTAGACTACTAGTACCATATTTGTGTCTAACATGAAATTTACCAGCGTTGCTAGCCGCAGTGAAGACTGCAGATAAGCAACTAATTCAGCAAGAGTAACATTAAACTTAAAACATAAAAACTCAATGAAACAATCTTACATATTACACAAATCAATTATCTATGTATATAGTTGAAGACAATACATAAACATTGAGTGATCTTTCGCATCAAAGCGTCTCACGCACGACTTGCTCAATTTCCTTGCTGGCTTATCGACTCCTAAAAATAAACGGACCCTAAAAATCTCAAAATTTGGCTCATCACTTGCCAAAACCAGGTTACAAGCAATATAAGGTTCTCTAGTGTTACAAAACTGGTTAGTAACTCAAAACTTTCTACAGGATTCGATAATCAATCTGTACATAAACTACATTTACTTTGGTAAGAATAATGCAACGTCTCTACAAAATTTGGAATAACCAGGACTCACTCAAGAAGGCGAATAAGCGGAACTTTACCAAATACACACCAAACTCGATAACTCACAAGCCTAATTTTATAATCACATACTGAAGCAAACGATCTTGTATAAGGCCCAACAGCTAGAGTAAATGAACCCGTCTCACGAATAAAATTGTGTGAGAAGTCTCTTTAGAATATTTGTGCTCTATACACACTACTCCAATTCTGGCAAACTTTGAACAGGATTTTCCATCCTTCTTCCCACAAATTTTGTCTGAAATTATGCCTTTCAGTATTTCCATGTACATCAATGGAACATTGATGACATTCACTTGGACTTGTCGATCAGGTAGGAATGAGTCTATGTTACTGGGAGATAGGCCCCGCCATGCCCTTTCCTCAGCACAAGGGGTCCCGCTTTTTCAGGAACCTTATCCAAGGCCTTATTACATGCATCAGTCACGTCATTAAACCCAGTGGCAAGAGTAGCCATTTGCAAACGCCATGTCAGATCTCTCGTTCTCTTGAGCAAACACCGAAATGACCTTCCCAGATACTTGGCCCACTCGGCAGGCAACCCGCCACCAGTCAGCCAAACAGAGAAGTGGGACTGGTCCCCCCTCGCCACCATCTCTGACCTGTAGAATTTCGCTAGTTCAATTAGTGTGGTATGGTGGAGAGGTAGCACCGCGACGAATTCGGCCACAAATTGCTCAGCGACCTCGGGTTTCAACATTTGGTTCCATAAAACTGGGGTCCACTCACTAGGTTGATTAAGATTATAGGCTTCCGCGACAATTAATGCTTCCTGGAACCGAGATTGTTCGACCAGTAATCTACGAGCGCTAGTTTCGGATAGATTTAGCCATCGAATGTCTGGCATCCGAATTTGAAGAGAAACAAGGGATGCTTGAGCACATGAAGAACGGGTTTTGTCACCCGAATCAATGGAGGAATAGACCTCTGCTGCTTCAATGTAAAACCGCATTGATTCCAGAAGATCTTCATTTTGGTCCTTGTCATAGCGAAGGTGCCACTGTTGGTAAGATTGCTTTGCTCGGGACTCTAGTAAGGAAGCTGTTTCGTGCTTCATGTCAAAGTGATTATACACCTACTCAATAGGATAGATACAAAAAAAATCATCAAGAAAATTAGAATGATAAACTATGAAGATCAGAAATTGTTTCACCAATAACCCGTGAAGATTCAAATCTCCAACTTCGCATGTTAGTTTTCAAAAACGCAAGATTACTCATTTTCATAGTATTAGATCTGGGTCGTGAGCCGTGACACAGCACTTCAACCAAGTTCTAAATTGATTGCATTGTGAGCCTACCAGCCACATTTATGGCACGACGACTGAGATCAGAGACTCAGACGGCGACGATCGATTCTGAGATCAAGTCTCAGCCCGCAATTTTATATAATCGACTCATTTTATGATTATTTTACTTTTAGCATAAAAGAGGTCACAAGTGTCAACTAACTTAGATTGTAAAGTCACAAGGGGTGTTACTCATGAACTGGGTTTGCATTCCGTCACATCAAACTATCCTTGTGATTCCCTTTGCGCCGAAAGAGAACACTAGAAAGACATAACTTTGATGCTATTTAGCTTTTGTCTAAGTATAAGTAGCAATGACATGAAGCAAGTAAACGAACCGTGGCAAAAGCATCAAGATCATTGGGGTTAAAATGCTTCAAAGCTGTAACTACTGCCATACGGAACCCTCTAACAGCCTTAGCAACACCAGTGTTAGCATCCGCAGCTGCAGAAAATTTTTGGAGAAGAAGATCTAGCTGTCCATTTTCAATAAGTATGCCAAGTATAAAATTCAGAGCATGGAAGTTTCCCACTCCGGTTATGAGTCTTGCCAAACAAGAGAAATCACCCTCGGAAACATAAGCCTCAACCCTTGTTGCTGCAAGGGCTACAAGAACATCAACCCCATCAAGACAAGCTGATGATTGGTAGAAGTGGTGCGACAGAATAAGGAGCTCGACCTAAAAAAGAGTTACCAGGGTAAAAATATTTAGCTAAGATCATACTCCATATTATCTACTTCATCCCATTTATGTCCTCCCTATTTGACAAGAGGCCACATTTAGGATCTAGCGAAATTTAGAGATTCTCTTTCCATTATTTTACTTAACCAGGGATAATATAAGAAATGTGCAAAGGATTATATGAATTACATATGCATAAGAACAAAGTATATGGAACACATTATAGCATACTGTAGTAGTAAAATCAAACTCCGTGACAAATATTCTTATATGCTAGCCTGCGCATTAGCAATTACTTCCTCTGTTTTATTTAATTGTATACGGTTTTCAAATTAAGCGAGGGATTTTGAAAAACGAGCATATGAAGTACTAACTGGAACTTTGGAAGTCATCTCATGTTAGGTATATGTTGCATGATATTTGTTTAAATTTAGGGTATTTCTGGATGCAAAAAGAGGAGGGAAAGGAGGGGGAAAAAGGAAGGGAAGGGAAGGGAAGGGAAGGGAAGGGAAGGGAAGGGAAGGGAAGGGAAGGGGGGGAGGGAAATGAGGGATCCATTTTCTATCCCCTTCCAAATCCCTCACAAATAATTTGCTCGTCAATCACGGCACTTTGTTGCCCTTCCTTTCCCTCCAAATACCTTCATCCAAACAAAGTGCTAAGGTAACGGTAAGAGGGGCCCCTATCATTATGTTGTACAATCCTGAAAGATGGATTAAATTGTAAAAATGTGTGCCCAGAAAAAATACCGAACCTGCCCAAGCACACTCTTGGAGAATTTCCAAATTCCAACCTAGCTACTTACATTTGGAACAAAGGAGAGATGACATATTTGGTGGGAAAAACAGCAGAAGAAAATATAGGACTCTTGTGGATATGATGGCGGCCATGATGGGTGGAACCCTATGTGACAGTCTCTGTGGGATGAAGATACTTTGCTAGCTTGACTTTTATCCAACTTTTAGGGGATTCTATGTAACATTGTCTTATTGCAATCAGCTGGCACAATGTTGTATGGAGGAATACTGTTCCTAAGCCTATTCTGAACCCCTTTGGGTTCTTTATAATCCAATTTAAAAAGCAACCAGGTCACAAAGTGGACCATAACAGGCATCCCTCACTTAGTGGACCATAACAGACATCTCCTGTGGAGTGAACCATAATTTACTAATATGATGCAATAGACAGAAGGATCCAGTAGCAGACTCATTTTTGTCCTTTTGCTCAACAGAAAAATTGCAGGTATGAGTACACAAACAAATCTTTGTTTAATAAAGCCCCATATATTAATCATCGCATTAAATCTAGCCCTTGACAACTTAATCAAGGTTTCGAAGGTTACTGCTACCAAATTTCAAAGCAGATTGGCCTTAGTTATTCACAACGACAGAGGTCAGGCCCTGATGGCCGATTCTGAGATCAAGTCTCAAACCAAAATGGCGACATTCAATACTATGGTGCAGATACTTGACATGGACAAAAGCCAAAGAAATCGAGCATCATCATATAAATCTCTAATACCAGACAACAATCAAGTTGGCAAAAATAACAAACAGCTACCTCACAAGCATGCGGAATTTCTTGTCCGGTAATGACTAACCGCATCAATGCATGTCCAATCTCTTGCTCTGAGGGGCACAATTCGGCCCACTTTAGGAAATCAGAAAATCTCCACAGTAATGGGGAAGGACCTTCCTCCTTTTGGGAATCAATATATCCACCACGATGTGCTGCCAATAAACCCTGCACCAGATTATTAAAAGGTCAGACGTGTTATTAGCTGTTAATGAACAATATCTGAAATCATATAAAGGTGTGCATACGCTATGACAATTATATGCCGGGGAAGACAAAAAGATATCGTAACATAGTACCTTTAAGAAGGATTCTGCTAGAATGTTCGCGATGCTCGTAGCAGGCATGGAATGAGATTGTACCACAAGTCTAGCTTCATCAAAAGAATCCTGTGCTTTCAGAGAAAGCAACTGCAAAAGTTCAGTTGGCTGCTTTTCAAAGGCCTCAAGAAATAAAATACCCAGGACATTGGCAGCCTTCACGACTGCTATGATTCTCTTGCAAAGTCCACGTCCACTACCTTCTGTCAATATGGCAGATAAATTCTCCAGAATCTATCAAAGGAAACAAAAGCTCTAGTTACACGGAAATATTGGAGTTTCTCCAGCTCACGAGAGAAAATAACACAAGTGGCACAAAAGCATGTAAATCGTTCATGAACAAAAATCAGAAGACCAAAAAGAATGTCAATTGACCTGGAGCGGATTGGCAAGGAGATCTTCTGTTGCCATGTCATCAGACTGAATCAGAGAGTATAAATCCTCATCTAATATCTGCAGAGATTGTTTCTGAAGTGGTGTTGATAGTTCAGCAACCTTGAGGGCAGCATCCACAATTCTTAACTCAAAAGGCATGCTACCAGATGAAAGCTTGTTTTGAAGTTGCTTGGCAGCGGTTACTTGTCCAAATTCCAACAGAGAAAGAACCGCCCTCTCAATCTCTGTATGTCCAACTCTTTCTTGCCAACTTGAATATGATGCATCAAGTCTCAGATGTTCAGCTAGCAAGTCATATCCGAGGTCCGAAGATGGGAAAGAACTCTCATCAACATCAGCAATCCTGTCGGCGACTTCTGCTGTAAACCGCCTCGTGGGGCCATATGCTTTAGTCCTTCTTTTATTCTTCGTGCCCCCAGAGACGCCAGTATCCCAGGTTTGAGGACTTCTGTGCTGCGAAGAACTATTTTCTCTCACGTCTCCCTTCTCAGAAACGCGACTTCTCATCATGTTCATATGGCTATCCATTTTTGCAATAACTTCTGCAGTTTGGTCTATGATGTTTGCACTGTTTCCGCACATCTGATATTGACTAGAGGTAATCAAAGTGGAACCTCGTTCACCCTTCAACTGAGCTTCCGATTCTACTGCTAGAAGCCATAACCGGGTCTCAATTTCTCGTAGAAGATGCAGCGGGCATGATCTGGTGAACAGGTAGGTTTAAAAACAATACTTGACAGAGGCACAGAAGGCATTAAAGAAGTAATCAGCAGTCAACAGAACTTACGGATGAGAATTGGTAATTGTTCCGCTTAGCCATTGTATAGAAAGAAGTAATAATTCATGGAGCTCTCTAGGAGGAAGTTCTTTCTCCACTGCCTCTTCATGTTTGAAAAAGAACCACCCAGCCTGAATGGAGAACATACAATAAGTAACTCCAAACACATTTGAACATTACACCAAAGAAGTTACAACAGTACCTGTAATGCAGGAAACGAATATCTAATGAATAAGTTCTGACAATGACGCCATAGAGCAATTCTCTCCTCAGCTACATCCCAAAGGAACTCCTTCCACTCAGCAACCATGGCTGCTGCCTAAAATGGAGAACATTAAAGAACCAATAGTGATGTTAATGGAAGCAAATAGAGCATCATTTCATCTAAGGTGAATTCATGCGACAGTTTGTTCCTGGATCGGAAAAGTAAATGAATGCAGAATTTAAAATAGCTTCAATTTTGGAAACAACAACTATATCTTCTAACCCAGGGGTAAAACTGCTTACATCCAATCCCCTTACCTCCCCGAGGCAAGAGCCTTTGAAGAACTGGGAAATGTTGTACTATTGCTTCAATAAGAAATAGTAAGAAGCAAATAGCATTATCTTTGACAAACGATATCATCTCCACTTCTAGGTTTATATGAAGATGACACAAGGACTACCAGATGCTCGCTAAGGGATACAATTTAAAACAGGTGTCCAGCTGGTCAATAACCAAACTAGATTACATTTAAAATAACCAGATAGAAGATTAATCTTCTTCCAACTTATTGCATTAGAAGATGAGGCGGGCCTTTCGAATTCAATTGTACAAAACTGATCTTCACTAGTTTAAAACAAGAGGTTGGTACAGAAAACATTTTTGCAGTAATAAGTGGTAGAACCACTACCATTATACCAACATGCCTGACCGTGGCCCTGTTTTCCTCACCAACAAACTTTCAAGTAACTAGGCTATTCCGAGTTTGATGGGAATTTTTCCACGTCATTGAAGCCACCATTGACCAGGCACCAACCAATTACATATAAGTATATAACAAAACTCCACTCAGCCCAGATGCATGATCTCTTGGTGCATGATTATGGTTTAAGAATAATGCTCCACATAAGAGGGCGAGTAATACTTAAAACTAACTTTTTTTGACACAATACTAAAAACTAACTACTCAAGCTCTTTTGAGTGGTTTTCTACAAGCCGAACTGCTTTAGCATATTTTTGGGGTAAACCAGTGCAAATGGATCAAGAAAATACAGTTAGATTTAAGTTGGGTACAGGAACTGGTGTACGCCTGGGGCACATCTGTATATTTCATCCACACCATGAAGTATATCACACTTTTGAAGTACGAACGGAATACAAAACAACTTTGCTGCAAAAATTGAGCAATTTGGTAGAAGGATTGGAGATTAAAATTCAAGAGTGATGCGTGGCATGATGTAGAGAATTCTGAACATAACTGTAGCACAAAAATAGGGTGTAACAAGTCTACCTGTCTCTCAGTAACACGGTGAACAGCGGCTTTCCATGGTCCCCCGCTAGCCTCCAATTGTCGAGCCCAATTTCGTGCTTGCTCCCAGTATCCATTATTTTCGAGAGCAGTCAAGAGGGAAGCATCATCTAGACTCTTATTTCCCAACTGAAGATCCTCATGTTTCCTTAGTGCCGGCTCAGCTAAATTAATTTTCCACAACTGGCGCTGGTAGTTTGCAGCAGCAGATCCCCCATCGCCAAAGTCAGTGGAAACAAGAAGCTGCAGCAAACATCTTTTCTCATAGGGAGATGGGCTAGTAGAAATGATAGCATCAGCAGCCATGACTGCAGTTGAGCTTATCCATGATGTACCTGACAGTCCCTGTTTACTAAAATTTGAAGTCAAGAGAAATGGCTCCTCTTTAATTCGTGAAGAAAATGATCCCAGATGAGCTGAAGCTTCAGATAGGCGCATCTGAGAAAAAGCCTGCGACAAAAGAATAGATGATGGATTAAATGCCAAAGTAACAAAAGTAACACAAATAAATAGCTCAGCCAGCCAAAGAACCTAAGATGATAAAAAGAAATGCTAGGGTACCAGTAAATAATAAATCTTGCTTAAACCACAAAACTCTTTCCAGATAAGCTTGAGTGAGGACTCTTAATAATCCTATATCCACCCTTAAGGCTTGTTGATAAAACAGTGTTTTTCTCTGACACAAGAGTAGCCATAAATAAAATCATTCCCGGAAAATCGGATACCCAAGATCCTATGGAAACAAATGGCAAGGCAAATATGCCTAAAAATTGCTATGATTGAACCAGTTCTCATGGACAACCATTCTATTCCCTACAAGATCTGAAATCGTCCTAATTAACAACCCAGCTGAGGCAAATAATCACATGAAAACTTTGCGCAGTCCCCGGAAACAGCAACATTGCCCAGTGCCACAAGGTTCCTAACTACGATGAGGTTAAAGGGCATAGGATATCTGCAATCTTACCCTTGTTTGATTTAAATACAATGAGATTCTTCCGAATGACCACAATGAAATCTGCGTCGAGAATTGCAACTCTAGAAATGTATAGTGCACAGGGAAAAGTATGCGCAACTATTCTTTTAAAAGCAATATTAGGTAGACAAACCTGAAGAGCACGGATAAAAGGTAACAGACAGCACGAGGGCAGAAACATTTCAAAAGCTCTAAGCAAAGGAAGAAATTGATGTTGTTGACAAAGCAGAGCAACTAATTTTGGCAAAGATATTGGCCAGTCATCTGAATCTTTCGACAATTTGACATCATTATCCATTCCAATTTCCTTGACATCTTCAACTATAAGTCTTGCATGAACACTTGAAATGTTATTCGTGCTGGCAGAGTAGAAGTCATCTGACACTTGATCGATGAGCCGCCGCCGCTTTGGACTTTTTCGATTGTAGTGAAGTGTTTGGGCACTGTCATCTGTTGGCAAGGCATTTGAGGCTTCTACAGCAGCTCCAACATTATTTGCTATTTGGGAAGCTACTTCACTTTCTCTGACAGACGAGATTTCCCTGTAAAACATCATATACTGCCAATAAAAAGTTGGAAATAGACATTTCTTAAAATTGTCCAGAAGGATATTTTTGGTCAGAGGAAAACTGTGAGAGTAACTATTTTGCCTCACTATGCAGCATACACAAAACCAATAGGTTCATACCACTTATGAAAAAGCAAATCACGAAGCACATGGTGGGACACATTTATAGCACTTTAAATATGAAAAAGCAACTACATGAAGCACATGGTGGCACAGACATTTATTTGCCCAAACTGCTTTACAATCACATTTGCAATAAACAGCACCACCACCACCACCAACAACTACTACAAACATGTAATATAGGTTACTAACAAGTTATATCGCATAGTGATGTATGCGTGGGACTCTTGCAAGATCGACTATGGAAGCAATTTATCGTATGAGACTATCAGGTAGATGATGGAACCTATCGAGATAAGAAGAAGGATATGCATGAGTGAATGATCTAGAGAAGGCTATGATCAAGTAACAAAGTACTATAGTTCGCCTTATTAAGGTGGGATAGACAAGAAAGTTCCCATTACAATTGAGGTGCATCAAGGCTCTTCACATAGTCCTTTAATTTGCCACAGTCAGACGAATTGACGGGGTCAATTTAAAAAAAATATCCCGATGTGATGATGCTAATGATATGGCGTTAATTAAAGAAACGAGTTGTTGTTGTTGTTGTTGTTGTTGTTGTTGTTGTTGTCATCATCATTGTAATCATTTACATATTTGGATTCATTTCTTTATTTACGCTGTTTATTTTCCTCCTCATGTTCTTATGATTTATTATTTTATATAGTATTTATTAATTTTAATTTTTGTTGATAAAAGGCATTTGTCTTTTGGGATTAAGGCTCTACTATTGTGCGACTGTACTGTGTCGACTGCAGACGGGTACACTACTTCCATTTCGGTAGTTGAAGACAAAGACAAAGAACAGCAAACAACAAAGCGGACAGACACGGTCAGTTAAAAGCAAAGTGATAAGAGAAAGGGGGGCACAGAAAAAGAAAAGCCTTATCATGCACCCACGAGTAAGGTTAGAATACTCACTTTGCAGCACTAATTTCCAGCCAAACTGTTAAGCAAGGTAAGGGAGCGACATCAGGAAAGCATGAAGCAATCATAGCCAACAAAGACCAGTTCAACTCTTTTGCCTTCCAAAGAAGTGCCTTTCCTGGTAGCATTTGTTTCTCACATTGAGCTAAAATTTGGAAAAGTTCAGCTGGTGAACGAATATCTTGACTTATAAAGGGAGATTCGCTCCTGCTTTCTGGAGAATCTACGCTTGACAACATGATACTTTTCTTTTTGGATTCCATGCACCTCAGCACTGTCAATATGTGAGTCCTTAGACGAAGATCTGTAAACTCTTTCGCAGCCTAATAACATATTAAGATAAATGTCTTCATATAAAAGCTGATGTGAAAATATGGCAATAATTACTACGACAACAATTACTATGACACGTAACAGATGAAAGCCAATCCATTAGAAAAATAGTTGAATAGTTTCTCACCACTTGAATCACCACGTCAGAAGGATATCCACCAACCTGTGCCTCTGAGAGAAATCCAACCTAAAGAAAATACATCATCATTACCAAACTGTGCAGAAAAAAGGCATCATGGTCTGAACCATTGATTTTCATTCTCTCAGTTAAGAAGACTGACGGAGTGACAGTCACATATGATACATAGGAGATGCAAGAGGACATCATATAGTGATTTGCGTAAGCCTACACAACGACATAGCTCCACTCTAAATAAAGTCTTACAAATACAAGTTTTAAGTGGATCTTGACAACCCTCACTTGCCAATTTACACCAACCAGTTAGCCTGAATACACCCTTTTATTCAAGGGATCAAAGACGCACATAACTCACACAGAACATACACTTAGTTACGGACTTATGGCTACATCTCTTAACTACACTTGGTTGTGGCTACATCTTTTAACTACAACACAAGTCAAAGTCTCTATTATACAGAAAATAGACTAAAATGAATCTACTCTAAAACAATACAGAGAGCCATGCACACATATAATACATCCTCTTCATGTGTCTGTCATTAGTTCACTCCTACAGTCATGTACAACTGAGAAGTATACATTCCCATACATGTACCAACCCAGATGCATGTTCCTTTCATATTCATGAAAGTATAAAAAACAATTTAACATTATTTCAGCAATCTAGTAAGTTCTAAGTTCCAACAGTTTCCCTATATTCAGATATGAGAATCATACCCAATCATTGTCCCTCGCCAAGGAAGCAAGGTACATTGTGCTCAGTGGAATCTGGTGCATTTGGCAGAAAGCGCTAACTAAACTCCAATGCTGACTGGCAACCTTCTGCTGAGATCTTAACTCGTTTCCATCACCATCACCATTCAACAACCAAGAACCGCATGATTTCTCGCTAGCATTTAGCAACAGACTAGCTTTTTCCAGATGCTGAAGAACAACCATCAGGGGTGAAAGTCGCTGGCCCTTAGCAAGCTTTTCAGCTCCCTCCTGCTTATTGACACTTTGATGTTCCTGGTGATGATAATAATCTGCTAGAACTTTAGCAAGCGAATCTGCAACAGTTGCATCACTGACAGCACCAAGAAGAGAGGCGCCACTAGATAAAAGTTGATTTTGCTGGTCCACTTGATTTGTTTTGTAGAACAAACTAATCCTTCTCAATACAGAAACATCAACACGAAGCTGGCTAACAGACAAACCACAAAGTTCTAACAGAAAAGCACATGAACCAACCAGCATAGAATCTTGATAGTTTGTTATTGCAAGGGGCATAACCTGAAATTTTTGGAGATAAAATCAACTTCAAGCCCTTATAATCAGAAATTCAGAACAAATGAAAGCACACAAACTTCTACAATATTACAGGTAACAGAGTCATTGTGGCCAACCATTCAAGCAAAGAAATATATAACTCAAGATGATCATCCTCTCTTCAGACTAGTGACGCTAAACGCAACAAGGAAGCTAAGCACATACACTCATCTCGTCATAATCAAATCAAAAGCCCCGACTCATCAAACGAATGTAGTAACCAACTGCAGAGTAGAAATGCGTGAAAGCTCTTAACTTATAATGACAATTTTTATAATAAACAAAAATAAAATAAAATAAAAAGTCGCATTACATCTCCTAGTAATAAGAGGAGACTACTCTTGGATAAAAAGAAATTCTACCACCACCACTGAGACCGACTGTAAGGGAAACACCTGTTTCAAATCCATAAAATTAAGCATGTAGTGTGACCCACCAGGCCACCATTAATTATGTTCGTATGATCTTACAAAAAACCTCAGGATACTGTTATTTTCCATAAACGAATTGTAGTTAAAATAGGAATCTTTGGTGCAATGAAATCGGGTACTTAGTGGTCCAATCATTACCACAATAGAAAATATAGTAGAACTCTTTGGGGTAAAGATATTAGGTACTTAGTGTCCCATCTTTACCACAAATAGAAATTGAAAACGAATTGTAGTTAAAATAGGAATCTTTGGTGCAATGAAATCGGGTACTTAGTGGTCCAATCATTACCACAATAGAAAATATAGTAGAACTCTTTGGGGTAAAGATATTAGGTACTTAGTGTCCCATCTTTACCACAAATAGAAATGGACCAGTCTTTCCAAACAACGAACATCCAAGCATGCTAACTGAAGTCCCCCACAGAGACAGCTGTCTCAACATGACAATAACAACATGACTTTGGATACAAAATAGCATGAACCACCGTCAATAACGGTACCTAGATATAATTTGCCTCCTGATAAATAACCGCTCAGGCTGATAAATAACCGCTCAGGTTTCTTAATTAATTATAAATTATGACATAAAACCATAGACAAGAAATATTGAGGTTATTTGGAGCAGTTCCATAACTCGAAATAATTAAGAGGCAGTATGTACCGAGGAAAGAAGAAACTCTTCATTTTGCGTTAACGGAGCAAGCAATGTTTGCACATCTGACTGGATGTTTGCTTGTCCACGCGTCAAAGCATTAGATTGTGATCCATCAGTGCCATCAGATTTCAGCTTTTGGACTCTGTAACCAAGAAGCTGATTGAGGGCAGCAAAAGCACGTCCGCGATGCAAGTGCTGCTCCAGTGCAACCCCGGTATCCTGTAGTGATCATAACACACATAAGTGTTATCCATGACAAAGTAGGATAGTAACCAATTCATTTTATTAGATATTCAGCTCAATTAGCTACAGTGGAGAGAGCTGCATAATTAACAAGGAAATAAATGGCAGAGAAACATCAAAAAATAGCCCCCACTCCATTAGGCTGTCATACATGCCTTCTTTAAAACAAAATTAACTGAGAAAAAATAAAAACTGGACCATTTCTCGATTAAGGCGTGTCCTTGAGCAGGGGCCCAATAAATCCATATTGTTTATAATAACCCTTATCCATTTTTTCTTGGGTTTTATCCTACCCCTCACAAGCTTATCACACTTCACATTCTTTAACTAATGCCTCAATTGATCTTTGACTCACGTGGCCAAACCACCATACAAGATTCTTCCTCATTTATTTTCAATAGAGGCAACCCACAGTCCCATAGCACACACATCTTGACTAAGAGTGACACTATGCCAGTACACCTCTAGCGCAGACGAATATCATTGGTGTTGACTCTCCCTGAAACCCACACCTTGAGAGGAGCTTTGGTTTTCTTAATTCCTCTCTTAATCGGACTCAAGGAAGTCATTGATTTATATAAAACCCTCCAAAGAGGATACACAGCTAAACTACACCAAATACCCTCCATCCCTTAACAAACGAGCAGTATTTAAGAGCATTCAAATCGACACGCAGATATGACTAACAATTATAGGAAGTCTACTTAAATACAAATTCCAGGAGTTCCTATCTCAGTACCAAAAGCAACTAAGTTGCATTGTTAAGGATTGAAATGATATAACGCTGGCACAGGTAAGGGACACAGAATAGCATAGCTATGTATGGAACACAGAAGCAAGGTAAGATATCAAATGATGGATAATCTACTTGCCTCGGAGTCCGGTTAATGTGAGCAACTAGTTAAAGATCAAGCATATTTTATTGGAATAATCAAGGCGACAAACAGGGCTGAACCAAATAAGGTACTACCATCAAAACTAGGGCTGAGCAAAAATATACGATACGGTTTTTTTATACGTATATGATACGGTATACGGTGTTAAGTATACGGATTTCCGTATATCCGATATGAATTTCCGTGTATACGATACGGTTCATTAAAAACCGTATCAGATTTGTATTGGCAAAATTTGAAACCGGATATACAGTTTCAGATATGGTTCATTTTTTCTTTAATAGAAAGTATTAAAATAAAATCATAAAACCACAAAGTATATCTATGACTAAATCTTATTACTGTTGTACATTATTAAGTTATTTACTGTTGTACTTTTAAGTTGATAATAAAATTCATAAAATTACCAAAGAAAATAAAAATAAGACATAAAATTACTTAAATTGGACTGAAAACCGAAAACCGTATATACGGTTTCCGGATATACGGTTTCCGAATAAACGGAAAATCCGTATCGGATAAGAATACTCAAAATTGAGATTTTGAAAACCGGATATCCAATACGGTAAACCGTATCGGATATACAGTTTTGCTCAGCCCTAAATTAAACACCATTAATATCTTTCAGGGAAAAAAGCACCATTACTACATACCTCTACTGGAGGGTACAGTTCTTGTTCAATTTGTTTTTGGATAGCTGTTTCCCAGGATATTGCACTAATCTCAGAGTATTCTTGATTGCTCAAAAGAATTTCTATGTCTCGTTGTGCATAAGGGTCTTCACCAGAAACAGCTGTTGCCTGCCATCCCAGAGGCCCCTATAATGGCAGCAACAAATATCATTTAAGCAAACAATCCTCTCCAAAGGTCAATCATGCCATAACATTTATTTCAGAGACACCAAACAACTGCTATATCTCAATTCTCAACTTCTCTTTGAGTGAAAACCAGCTTGAGATTAAAAAAAATGTAAAAGAGCAATTGCAGAACTAACCTGGACAAAAAGTTGAATTAGCCTTCGTAGCCTTTTAGGAAACCAGCATGGTAGCATTTGCAGAAGTGACGTGTCATGTCCAGAAGAATAAAACATACTGTCTCGCCAGTTGATGTACACGGACAAAGCTGAAACGTCAATTAATAGGAAGGTTGTTAGACTATCTAAACATGGTCAACAAGCAAGGAAAGATGATGTAGACATTACCAGTCCTTCCTTTAGAACCCCAAACACTCTGGTTGGTATCTTGGCCAAAACACGCTGAAAAAAGAGTGCGCCACAGAGTAGGGAACTTTTGAAGAACAGGCCTCAGGTTTTCGAATGTGCACTGAGAAGAGCTACAGTTCATCTTGACACTTCCACTGCTTATGCAGTTTTGTATAGGTAAGGGAGCATACATTAATGTGGCTAGTGCTGCCATTACCCATCCAGCTTCAGCAATGCCATCCACAGTTGAAATTATTGCATTAGCATCCAAGATAGGGAGGCTACTTTCACCATCACGCATTAGAAGAGCACGCGCATTAGAAAATGATGCATCATACTCATGCCCCTTGGTCCTGGAAAAAAGCAACCATTTTGCCCATTGACAATCGCCCTGTGGCAAAGCAGAGTTAGTGTAGTAATGACACCCCTACAAAGAATTCTCGCAAAAACAGTTAAGCAAAGGATTTGACATAATAATAGTTGTTGAGTGGAGCAAATGTCAAGAAGTAGAAATATATTAACTGAACTTCCTTGCCGTCACTTTTGGGACCGAGATACAAGATCTAAGTCAAGCTTATCATAAATTGACCCTCAGTATCTCCAGTAGCAAGAGTTAAATGGAACAGTTCCAAGTAGAATGATGACAGAAAAAAAGAGAGAAAAATGAAACAATAACACAACGAAAATGTTACACCGATCTAAAGAGACCGAAGCCAACAGTTTCGACATCAAAGAAGAAATACTGTAGAAGATGAGTATCTGAAGGGACATTAGAAGTAATATATCTCTATTAATCGAAGATGACATTGTAAATCAGTAATATGCACAACATCTTCGAAGATACTTATTGCTACAGAGTCATCATATACCAAGACTTATTTTGTACTGTATAAAGCAATATGCTACAGAGTCTTTAACATATATCCAGACTTATTGTGTATTGTATAAAAGGAGGATGCACCAGACTTTATATTGTCTTCACACGAAAGAGTGAGTATATAAAAAGGAGGATGGTCTCTTTATCAGTCCTCTATTGCTTAACACAAGAAAAAGTCATATGTGGTAGTAAAGATATGTGAAATTTGGATTACAGATATTCGTAAAAATTGCAATGTAATATCTTTTACATAAATACTCCAGTAATGTGTACTTTTCTGGAGACACAACCATCCACTGCAATGGCTCAAGAAGGTATTACACATCACATTGTTGAACATCCAAGCAGGAGTATTTTTGTAAAGATAACACTGTGCAAGTTCGAAGCTTTGATTGGTGTTGTAAATAGAACTTACTGCAGCATCCTGTAGTGCACCAATACTGTCACTATCCAAAGCCAATTTGTGACGGTCAAGGTAAAGGTCAAGGAAATGCGGCACATTGTTCTGAGCACAGTAATGCACAACAAGTTTGTGCAAGGCCCCGAACGTAATGGGATCGAATTCTGTAACATTTGCAGAATCTATAATAGCTGAGTGATGTACGGACTCTGTCCGAATGGATGACCCAATTTCTCCACCAAGGAAGCCAGACTGTGCTAATAAAAAGATGAATTCTCTTGCTCCAACCCAGCATTCCTTGAGGAAAATAAATCTCTTGGCAAGCTCCCGACCAATGAGCATTTTCAACCATGATGAGCACATCAAATTGAGTGGAGACCGAAAAATTTTAATATTTGGAATTTCTATACACACTGCATCAAGTTCATCTGGAGGGCAAACATAGCCGCCATAATCTACAGAATCCACACAGTCTCCAATTGAAGAAGCAGGTAACAAATCGTCCAGACTGATAAAGAGACTTCTGTCATACAACAATGAGCTTGGGATCATCTGCAGAAGTTTTGAGACTTCCTCCCAATCATTATGGCAAACGTGATACTCAAACTGTGATTCCCACATCACATGAACACCCAATAAAAATGGTTGATCCAGCAAAATCTACAAAACATGAACAGACCTTGATGTCAGCTTAAGAACCTAACTAACATGAATAGCAACTAAATATCAAAAAACATGAATGGAAACTAAACTAATGTTTAGGAAGATGTATTGACAAATACAATGTACGGAGAAATACGTAGCACTGAATTGAATTAACTGAAATTAAAAG
Organism: Silene latifolia subsp. alba; assembly: GCA_001412135.1. Taxonomy (NCBI): domain Eukaryota; kingdom Viridiplantae; phylum Streptophyta; class Magnoliopsida; order Caryophyllales; family Caryophyllaceae; genus Silene; species Silene latifolia. Next base: position 19,814 of record LHUT01000256.1, read on the forward strand.
TTGGAGAGACTTGTATCATCCAGGGGAATGTACTTAGGATACATAATTGAGTAATTGCAATCACTCAAGTTCATCCTATCCATAAACAATTAAGTAACAATCAAGCATGTTAAGACGTAGCAGCACGCCAGCACCAGTATCTACAGAACATCAAACAAAAGATAAAAAGAGATAGCAGATTTAATGTCTGCACTATCTTTATAGCTTTCTGGAAGGAATCCCTACTAAGAGAATAAAACTATTTAAAGTTTTCCCTCCAAAAAGCATCAATAAATAAGGAAACAAAAAAACTTCTTTCTTTATTATTATCATTTTATCAAAATATAATCTTTTAATCAAATAATAATATTTTCTTCAAAATATAAATTATAATATTTTAATAAAATAAGATAAATTCACTATAATTTATAAACTGTAAATTTCTAAATTTGTGTTATGTATTATTATATACTCCCTCCATACCACACCAATGGTAACATTAACTTTTTCACACTTGTCGAGAC
>LHUT01000257.1:18727-34100 GCA_001412135.1 Silene latifolia subsp. alba
ATATTTAAATTTAATATCAAATACTTTTACAAAAATAAAATCAAACACTTATAACTAAAAAATATATATTTTATTAAATTTAAATGACGTGTCCCATGTCCTAAATTTCATGGGATGCCATATCACCTATTCGTGTCCGTTTTGGTGCTACCTAGGGTTCAAGTGAGGGATGTGAGAATAACATAGCGTACTGAGACTGTAAAGATTTATTCACTTTTAACATTATAAAAAAAATTATTATTATTATTTTTTAAACTTTAGGCGTCGGTTTTAAATGCAACCGTAGCCTTTTCTTTTTTTCCCAGGGATTTGGCTACGGTTATTGCTTTATAACTGTAGCCTTTAATAAAAGGCTACGATTATTTATTACAACCGTAGCCTTTTCCACTAGCCAAGTGTACTTTTTCTACTAGTGAGAAGACTCCCAGCCGGGTGGTGCATCGGCAGTCGGCCAGCTGGCTGGGACGTGGTAGTTGGAGGGGCAGCTTGGTGATGGTTGGTGTCGGAGTGGCAGCGGTAGGGGTTGAAAATGGATGGTTAAGGTGGGTGAGGGAATGTAAATGGTTATCCTTGAGGGGTGAGGTGAATGGAAATCAAGGAGTTCTAGGGTAAGGGAGGAAATCTCATACCCTTTGTTTGTGTCAAACAAACACAAACAAAGAGAATCATTTATTTTAATTCATTTTCCCTTTCTTTTAAACCCCAAACCAAACAACCCTTAAAGTAAGAAAGATAAATAATAAAAGAGATTGAGATGAGGAATAAGGGTAAATTATGGTTAAAAGAGTAAAATTAAAAGATTGAGGAATAATTAGGTGGATGAGTAAGAAGTGATAAAAGAGAGTTAGATTAGGAGAATAAAAACTCATAGTTAGAGATGGTCTTAAGGATGATCGCCTACTTGTCTCTCGTCTTCCGGAAAAGTTTCCTTTTTCACTTCCCCGACAAAAGATGAATTGCCAATTGCCATGTGAGCATATGAGAGTGTATGCCCTAAAGTTTGGGAGAAGAAAATTACCCGCCATATTTGGCATTCCTTCGTATCAATCATCTAACGGCATATATAAAGCCAAGTCATCAATTTGTCGTAACCACCAAATACCTTCCACGTGTAATAACACAGTACAGCCACGTCGACGCTACTGCAATTCTTTCGCCATTTCTCTTCTTCTTCCTCCCATATTCTGTATTCTGTATATCAGAGAAGAGAATTATTGGTATTTTTTTAATCTCGGAAATGACGATACTGAAGCGAATTGCTCAATTTTCGTTGAATAATTCTCGCCTAATTCTCCGTAGTAACCCTAATTTCATCCGCCATTACTCTGTTCGTCAAGGTACATGATCCTATTTTCATCTTTTACACAAAATTATGCATCTAATCCATCGTTGTTTTACAAAGCTTATTGTAATAGGAGTACATGTTTTTTTAATCTTGATCATGCTGAATCATATTTGCGTCGATGAATTTCTCATAATTTGATTGAATTTATGTTTATTTTAATTGTACAAAAATTGACTAAGAAGTCTAGAGATTGTCTAATTAATTATTCCTTGGCTGCATTGGTTTGATTCTAAGTACTTTAATCCACTTCGTAAAAGTTTAGAAAGATGGAAAATGCTGAGAATTTTTCATGCCAATCTATCGCTGAGTCGTATTCGATGTTATTGTAGTAATCAATTGCTATTTACTAATCAATGTTTCCACTTACAAAAACTTTGATTTTTTGTATTTTGGTGGGGGTAGTTAGATTCTTATAGTGTTTCAGTGTGCTAACTCAAAGAAAACATTTGAATTAGTGTGTTGTAACTCATCACTATGATGAGTATGATCCTACAGTCTCTAGTTAGGCTGATGAAGTGCTTGTGGCTATTAGCTTCTAGCCCTCAACCCATGATTGCGTAGACGTTGGTGTTTATTGAGTCACTAATTTGGAACAATTGCAAGTGAGGGATAAGGTGATAGACCGTGTTTTTGAGGATCTAAATATGGGATATTGCGATCTTACATTCTTTAGAAATGAGAAAGGGTTGGTTCGTTAGTTTTGGAGGATTTTGCACGGATAGGTGGAATAAAATTCATGACAACTGACATTAATATATTAATATAGCATGTTATCACTGGCCTTGGGTAGGCTGGGATTGAATTTCACCTTCCAACTTCACTTGGTTGCAATTGATGCTGAGGCTTCTTGCTTTCTTTTCTCAATTCTACCTACAGCCAATCGCAATTAGACTTTTTTGTAAATTTAGTTTCTTGTCATGAAACCTTTTTCGACTTCCTTCTTTCTGACTTAAATGGTGTCTTTTATCTGAGTCGCATGATGTAGAATAGTATGAGCACTTATGGATAATGGATAATGCCTTTTTTTTGAAAGTCATGAAACTATTTTACCTATTAAAATTTGGGTTTCATCAATATTTGCACCTGGTCCTGCTACCTTGTTATACGGCGTTTTGCAAGTTTGTTCATCTAGTTTATTCTGTTGCTTTTGAGTATGAACTAACTAACCAAGGGCATATGATTGTTAGTTTGCTACACCTAATTTCATAAGGTTATCTTTGAGGGTTCAACTAAACCCCATGAAAGCCCACTAGAATCGCCACTGTATCTGGTCCTGCCACTTTGTAATGCGACATTATTGAATTTTTTCATCTAGTAGTATGCAAGTCAATGTGCATTCATAATACTAATTAGAGATATTTCATACAGGACCATATGTACAGTATAAGAATCTTGTTGAACAAGGGAAGTTGCAACATGATACATACCAGGAAAGAGTAGCCTCAGAGTTGGAACATCTTCTTGCAAGGCTGGAACAATATGAGAAAGACATGGAAGATTATCATGTACGACATTTCTTAGTGCACCATGAGATACTGTCTTTGATGAATTATTATGGCGTGGATGACATTATTTGCACCATTGTCGGACTTACAATAACAGGAAAAATTAGCTAACTGGGAGAAGAAGAGGGAGGATGAGCACCGCGGCATATTAATGAAAGAAGCAGAGCACATACAACAGAATGACATGTGGTCATCTATTAAGAAGAAGCCAAAAAAGCTAGTTGATAGCTGGGTATCTCGGTGCGATTTTCTGTTTTAAATTACTTCTCCTGCAGTTTCCCTAATCATTGAATTGATAGGTCCATAATTGAATGAACATATCCTTAATTTCTTAGGCTGTACTGGGGAAAAAACTCAAAATGCTTGTTGTATCTATTTGTGATAATGTAGTCAACTGAAAATTCTGAATCTAATTTTTTGTCTGTTTCTCTCCTATTGTTGTTGGGGGTGGTAGAGGAGAAAGTGTGTGATGAATATGCATCTTCCCATCCTGCAGAAAATTTGTTCATGTTTAAGCCCTATTCTTAAAAACATGATACCCGAATTACTCTATTTCTTCAAAGCTGTAAAACATAGGGTAACGTAAATCCCACAAAATGATTTGTTTGAAATATGTACTCCGTAATAATTATGACATGAAGTATTTACTTTCATAAGGTAGAAATGTGAAAAATAATATGATTACGAGCACTAAATTAAGAAGAGATACCTAGTTTGCCGGCACTTTTAGGTTTGGATCGTTACTCCTAATGGAAAGTTATGATTTTCACTCTATTCTTCCCAATGGCTATTTGTGTTTATCAATCCAGCTTTGTTTTTTCTTGTCGATGGAAAAAAAAGGAGCTACTCTGCCCATTATCAATTGGTTGAGATGGAACCTCCTTGAACTTATGAAGTGGATAATCTCCTCCTCGATGGGCACAACTCAGGCCCACATGCGAATTTAATAGTTAACCTGAGGCCGAGGGCCTTAAATTGTAAAATTTCCTTTCGTTTTAATAATTTGTAGTGTAGCAGCCTATGGTGCTTTAATGAGTGCAATTATGGTTTTGTTTCAGGAAGATGCCTCAGGGAGTTGAACCCGGAGTTGGAAAATGGGTATCATATCTTAACCGGGAGAGGAAGCTAGATTCATTGGTTGGGCCCCGGCCAACTGCTCCTGTGCCTCCTAAAGGATTATATTTGTATGGAAATGTTGGAAGTGGTAAACTGTTATTTTCTGCATATGCTTAGACCAGCGTTTTTTTTTTCTTGTTTTGAAGGTTATTCCTTCTGCTTTGTTTCGAAGTTCATTTCACTTTGTTTACATAAATCAGTGCATTTGGTGGGAGTGGTTATTTCCTTCTTGACGCCCAATGATGTTGGAACTTTGTCAGCAAAATGTAGTGAGCCCGATATTCTCAACATGGATGATTTTATTTATATGTTGAAATTGTTATATTACAATATTATGGGGGAGAGTGGAGAGATTATAGTAGTATATGAGAATGTTCTCGGTGTAACTAAATAGTTGGATGACTCGCTACTTTTCTAGCTTAATCTTAATGTTAGATGCTCTTAATTAGTTCTAGATTATTTTAGAGTACTTTTTACTTTTCTTTGTAGACTTTACTTAATTATACAAGAATTTTCTAGATTAATATTTTCAACAAATGACTGATGGCATCCCTTAGTCTTTGTTGCTTTCAACAGAGGATATCTTAATTGCTTTATTGACTGTGCTTGTAGGAAAAACTATGCTTATGGACATGTTTTATACTGCTACTGAAGGACTTGTTAAGTACCGGCGAAGGTTTCACTTTCATGAGGTAATAAATGTTTTATGAAGAAAAAAGAACGACAAAGGGAATTAAACGAATCATACTTAGTGCAATGGATTTGGAAGAAGAGAGTAGAAAATGGAAAAACTGAGGAACCCTGATACGTTTAACCAATTATTTAATGGCCTGATATGCATTTCATGATCATTCACTGGGCAGGCTATGCTTGAGATTCATGAACATATGCATAAATTATGGAAGAATCAGATGGAGGAAAAATCCTTGCAAACAAGTATATCTGGTTGGATTAAGAACCTGCCTTTTGACAATAAAGTCAAAGAATGGTTAGCTGCTGAAGAGCAATATAAGCAAGAAGTACAGGTGAAAAACATTCTTCCTGCTGTGGCAGACAAGTTTTTGGTAGATCGGCAGAATGGGGAAAGAGGAGCCAGCGTTCTTTGTTTTGACGAGATACAGGTTAGTTTCATGTACCTTACTAGATATTTGTATACCCCTCTCTATCTTGTATGTCTCTCTCAATTAAATGATGCCAGCTAAAATCTCTTTCCCCAGAGGAGGACAGGGAAGTCATGATGAGATTTTTTTTTTCTTATATATATTTTTTATTATTATCATGGATTATATTTGGAAGTAACCTATTTGAGTTAATAACGTGGAGAAAAGTTTGCGTTTATCTAACGTTTCTTACTCGCTATTTGTGGGAGCCCTTGAGGCAGTGGGGTAATGACATTGTTTAGCAAATTCAGCTTTCTTCTAGATTGCTGTTGCTAGACATTTTAAGCCATACAGGACTGAACATGAGCTAATACATTATTGGCTCTATATAAGTCAGTGTTTTCCTTTCTATTTTATCAACGTTGAATCATAGCCAAGTAACATGGAAAATGTACAGAACATTCTATGTTATAGAGAGCAATTAATATAATAATAAACTGATGTGCGTAGGATTAAGTTGATCAATCTTGCATATTCAAATAGTTTTTTTTGTTTTTTTGACATGAATATCTATTGAGATTGCTTTTTGAGCCTTTTACCCTGAAGTGATCGGTGTCTTGTATTTTAACGAGAGACATTCCTGGAGGAGTTAATGTGTCGAGGTCCTGCAATGTAGTAATATGTTATTTCTGAGAGGATCTGTCATGGCCCATGGGTGTTTATTGGGCTTTAGCATGTGTAATATGATGGGGATTGGGGAACTTTGCCCAACATGTGTTGACTTGTGGACGAGAACGTGACAGAACCCTTCAAGTGATGAGCAGTGAATTATCCCATTTGGACTCTGAGACTTGCTTAAGCACGCAAGGCATTGGATGTTACTTCCTATAAGTCACGGACATTGTCATCTAGTTGAGATTATTCTTTGTTTTGTAGCTTGCTTAGGTGGTTTAGCAAAGCCTGAAATTTTGATGTATGAAGCATCCACTAACGGAATGCATTGTTTATACTAGGAATTATTTTGTAACAAAGTTGAGCGGGCATGTCATCTTAATATTGTCATCCTTTTGCTTTCAATCAGACTGTTGATGTATTTGCTATTGTGGCATTGTCTGGAATTGTCAGCAGATTGCTAAGCACTGGAACTGTGCTTGTAGCCACAAGTAATCGAGCTCCAACAGACTTGAATCAGGTACCATTCTAGTTACAGTAGTTGCAACATGAGCTTATAATTGTGTATTATGTGAGAGCTTGTGCCTTCTTTCTTTCTTTTTTGGTAGGGGGTCAGGGGTGAAGGTCCTTATCAGTCGTTCACAATATGTCAATATTTCCATCTCCATTTTTGCATGCCAGTTCTACAATTTTCATTTTTGGATGTGATAATTGCGCTGTTGCCTTGTTGGTCAATCCTCCATCAAGGAGTCAAGGACACAGATTTCATTTGAAGTGTTAGAACATGCGAATGGGCAAAATGTGCCTGGGCCTTACCCGAATGGAGGAGAGACAGACTACTTAACAAACACAAGGGAGGGTCCATTTTAAAACCAATTGGCAATAGGAGGAGTAGCCCCCTNNAATCTCTCTTCTCCAAACAATGTGGGGCACTCACACGTGGGTTTTATATTCTAACACACCCCCCTCACATGTGAGATTCCATCGAAACCCAGGGAAAAACCATGGGAGCGCACCGGAGTGGGAATTATCGCATCCTCAAAGAGGCCCTCCACCGGTGGCATAATTTGGGGCCACCTTGGGCTTTGAAACCATGTTAGAACATGCAAATGGGCCTGGACCTTACCCGAACAGATGAGAGACGGACTACTTGACAAACACAAGGGAGGTTCCATCCTAAAACCAATCGGCAATAGGAGTAGCCCCCTTGGTTAGAAAGTGGTACAATCTCTCTTCTCCAACCAATGTGGGACACTGGGTTTTATATTCTAACACGAAGTATGAGGCTGTGCCTGATTTTCCTTGTTATATTGCTCCCTTTATGGCCTCTTGTGATGCACAACTGCTAGACGCTTCACTAGTGGACTGATTCCCTTCTCGATTTGGAACCTTGTGACAGTAAAAATGGATTTGAATGATTTCTTTTGGTCTAGGATGTTTATATGACTGTTTCAATATTCAGGTTGGCTTTTCATTGGTCATTAATGATATAAGGAGTGGTGAGTGGTCATTCTGGATCAACGTAATCATTTATTCTGTTAGTCTCTAACTGGCCCTTGGGCCAAAAAAATGTCATATATGTAGGATGGGATGCAGAAAGAGATTTTCTTACAGTTAGTTGAGAAACTTGAAGATCACTGCGAAATTTTTCCTATTGGAAGTGAGATTGACTATCGCCGGCTTATTGCTCAGAGGTCTGTGAACCAGGTGAGATGCATCCCCACCAATGATACTACTCCCTCTGGCGGAATTTTGTGGATTACCTTGCGGTGCACGGACATTTTATATCTTGCTTGCATGATTGCTATGGTTGATTGATTCATTCCAACATGGGAAATCTCTTTAATGGGCAGGTTCATTACTTTCATCCTTTAGATAGTGATGCTGTTCACGAATTTGACAAGATGTGGAGTGAGGTCACCAGTCAGTCTGGAGGAGTTGTGACAACTATGACCCTTCCGGTTATGTTTGGGAGGTACTGTCCGTTTCTTCCAGTTTGTTGTAAACTGTATTAACTCATATTGTGGAATTCCGACCTAATGATGGATTTTCACACAGGACAATAGAAGTTCCTGAAAGTTGCAATGGGGTGGCACGGTTTTCGTTTGATTACCTCTGCGGTCGAGCGGTAAAGTGCTTTTTTGGTCTTCTTTGTTTTCACGAGGTTTTATGTCTGAAATCATTTATTTTCACAGCCAAGGATAATGTTTATTTTATGCTTGCTTTTGTTTATAATATAATGCAGAGGCATGTTATTACCTGATTATGAATATCACAGAATGCTTGCTTAAACTTCCTTAGGTCTATATCTTAACTCAAGCTCTTTAAAAGAGATGTTTAGTCACCAATTTTCTACATCAGCCTTTGACCTCCCTATGTATATACGCTCAATCCCAAATCCCTGTTCTCTTCGTCAAATTTCTACATGCACTCTCTTATGATAGCCTTTGGTATTGGGCCAATTCAGTATGGTCGATTTTGATGCTCAAGTAAATATGGAATCCACTTTGGAATTGGTTGAAATGAAGAGAGATTCCTCTTGAGCACTAGATGCATTATGCAGAGTTTAGTAAGCCAATGTTTCATTTTAGTGGCATTAGTGGTGGTGACGAAAGAACCTTAGTTGGGTGACCTTAGCAGCTTTTGAGGATGACTGTGTTGGTGAGGCCTCTAGGGTCAGGTCAATTGAGGATGTTGGAAAGTTATTGAGACTTAAGCCATATGTCTCCGCTACCATTGATTTGCAATGATTCCCTGGGGTAGATTGCAAGCTTTATCTTCATGGTCTCCTTCTGTATGTGTATGAGCGTAACCCCTAGTTTTTTTAACAGGTGCACCCCTCGTGTCTTCTTGTACATGTGCATCACTCCCTTGGTGGGTCTTTTAATTAATGTCATGCATTTATATATAAAAATGCGCGGACTTCCAGTAATCTCACCGTAGACTTCTATATCAGTTTATAAAGGAAATGATTTCTTTTCCACTCAAGAGTATAGCAACCGTAGCAGTAAAGAAGATTATGATGTGCTCAGAACCTTTTAAGCAAAATGGATATATTCTTTCTTATAGCAATCCTGGCTCCTGAGACCAATATCCATAGTTTATGCTTAGAATTGGAATTAAAAAGGTAAGTAAATCATAAAGTTCACTATGGAGTATTGATTATGGGGGACATGGTCCTCAAGACATTTCCCAAATGAGAACTAATTTTAAGTTATGTGGTTTAGCTTCCTATAGTACTTGTTATTTTGTTAGTCCTTTCTTCATAATCCTTCGTTATATTTAGAAATAAAAGCTTAGAGCTTTCTGCTGTAGAGTACGCCAATATGTAGTGTTAATGATAGCTTACTCAGGCTTCTGCCATACTTGGTGCTCTTCATAAATATCCTAGTGAAGCCTTTCAATCGTTAAAATTCCCGAATTGGCTTGTTCATTATCTATCTATCCATATCTATCATTATATGAAAGTTTTTTGACATTTTTTTTATGCTGTTAGGTTGGTGCAGCTGATTATATCGCAATAGCTAACAATTTCCACACCATCTTTATTTCTCATATCCCTGTAATGAGCATGCGTATCCGCGACAAGGTATCCCTCTTGACTATAAGGCTGCCAAAAGAAGTGATTAGAACTTCCATTTTGTTTTTTGTCGGTCATTTGCGGCATATATGTGAATTTTTTTTGTAACCCTACAAACTGCTATTTAATACTCATGACTCATGAGCCACGCCTCTATAGCTAAAATGTCACATGACATATATTGAAACAAAATGAGTAACATTCTCACCGTATGATCAAATTAAAGCCTTAAAGGGAAAAAAAAGCAAACTGAAAGCGGTTAAATAGGACTATGGCAGGACAAAGTTAATGTTCAGCAATCAGCATGCATGGGCAAAGGCCTTGAACACAATCTCTAATTAATGTTGCTTAATCTTTTTTTTTTTTCTTTATGAGCATGGATATATTTAATCTTTCATCTTTAAAAACAAAGTTTGATTCATGGCTGCTTTTTCTCATAAATACATTGGAGGATATACAATAAGTGAACGATGAGAACGTGAATGCTGGCAGTTGTGTGGAATACATTTGAAAGTAATTGTAACCTAACATTGCCTATTAAAATACAGGGTTTATCATTTGATACATTGTTCTTCTCATCTGTTAGTAGTTTGTGAGATGTAACCTGATTCAGTTTTTACAAAATTTCACGTGTTTTTGTGGCATCAGGCACGTAGATTTATTACTCTGATAGATGAGGTATACAATCGTCATTGTCGCCTATTTTGTTCTGCTGCTAGCTCAATAGACGACCTTTTCCAAGGAACGGAAGAAGGAACTCTATTTGATTTGGAAAGGCAAGTTCTTTCCTCGACTTCCATCTTCACTGCTCTCTAGGAATTTTCGTTTTTATTTATATTTATATTTATTACATTTTAACACATAGCTTCTATGCATGTTCTGAATGTTGGTTTCTGAAGTTTTTCTGTCCATTATTATACATCTTTGAGGCTGCTTCCTGGATCTTATACAATAATGCTGAGAGAATTTTTTTTTTCATTCCCTGTTATTTAGGGTTATTTGATAAGAATAATCCAAACTATAGGCGACCTTCTTATATTAATCCCAACTACATTTAATCTCATAATAAACCGTACTATTTACTCAATCGTCTCATAATACACTCGGTAACCTACAACCTGTTTGTCAAGTCACACTTTGAAAAAATAAAAAATAAAATAATTAAAAAACTTGGTATAATCCCACTTATTACTTCGTCCTTTCACCCCTTAACTCCTTATCCATTAACTAACCAAACACTATAAAATCACCAGCACACCACAGCTAGGCCGTTGCCGCCACCACCACCAGCACATCCTCATCCCAACATAACACCACTCCTCTTAATGCCCACAACTCGCCGGAAATTTGGCCTTCCTCCCTGAAAACGATGTCCCACAATCGTAAATCGACACCATCAATTTGCTAGAAATCTCGCCTATAGTTGACCATCACCCTCAAAAACACCATCTATCTTTCCTGGAGTTAGTAACTTGAGTCGTCGGCCATGGCGCCGCTCTTCATGTGGCTGATTTGGAAAGAGGATAAAGGTAATCATTTTGGTTGATGGTGAAAGGGACATTCGGAGGTGGACATTTGGGCTAGTGAGTCCTTTTCTTCATATTGCTTGATCATGGTGGTCGTCTTCTGGCTTTAATTCACCATAACCCATTAAATTAAGCAGCATGGATTTGGGGATGATGATGTCGATGATGTTAGGAGTTAGGAGTGGAGTAGAAGATCAGATAAAATCACCATAAGAGTGTCATTTAATTAATTAATGAAGTATCCTTTCTCTTCCCAGATCTTATGTTCATTGATGGATTGATTCCAGTAATAAATCGNTTGTGGGCTTGTGAGTCCTTTTCTTCGTATTGCTTGATCATGGTGGTCGTCTTCTGGCTTTAATTCACCATAACCCATTAAATTAAGCAGCATGGATTTGGGGATGATGATGTCGATGATGTTAGGAGTTAGGAGTGGAGTAGAAGATCAGGTAAAATCACCATAAGAGTGTCGTTTAATTAATTAATGAAGTATCCATTCTCTTCCCAGATCTTATGTTCATTGATGGATTGATTCCAGTAATAAATCGTTAGTGCTCATTTTTAGGGAGAAAAAACAGTGTTTTTATTGTATTGGGATAAATTACAGAAACATAACAAAGGAAGAAATAAGTGAAGGCGGAGTTTTCTGGTGGGAGGTGGCGTATCGTGGGTCGGTGTCGATTTCGGCAGGAGTGGTGCGGGAAGGGATTTCTGGTAGGTCAGGGGGATTGCATTTGGTTTGGCGTTAGGTGGGTGATGTCGATGATCGCAGGGGCAGGATGGATGGTTGTGTGGATTATTATTATTATTTTTTTCCTTTAATGAGTGCCACATCAGCAACAAGTCATCTATAACCTAGAGTAATAGGTCAAATTTAAGCGAGTCTATTTTGAGAAGGGTGTACTGAAAGTTGGGTTTATTTTGGGTTAAAAAGTAGTTCAGCTTATTTTGAGAAGATGGGCAATAGTTTGGATTATTCCTGTAAATTAACCCTGTTATTTATGGTTTTCTTAAGATAATATCTTCCAGTATTGCATCAAGATGACTGTAAACAGATTTACTTAGCGTATTTGGTGTGTTGTCATCCAGCTTTCAGTTTGAAACAGAGATGGAAGGTTCGAAGCTACGAAGGGATGTGTTAGCAGAGGGTAGTGTGACCTCCAGTGATTCCTCAAGTGGGATCATATCTTTATTAACTGCAGAAGAAGAGATGTTCGCGTTTCGACGAGCTGTAAGTGACCATCTCCTTTTCTGGACGCTTATACATTCAATGATATTCATACGCTCCATCTTGATCAATACTGCATCTATTTTATCTGAAACACCAAAGCAATGACCTATTTCTGAGAGCCCCTAACTAATCTTTAGGGCTTCAATGCAGGCCTCCCGGTTGATTGAAATGCAGACACCTTTGTACTTGGATGGAGTTCGTCATCTTCATCCTTCTTTCCAGTGCGAGCGGATTTTTCTCGAGAATGATGGTTCAAGAAATTTGCAGTCTGAAATATAGCCTGAACCTCTACTCTGGTTTAGCATGTCTTTCTTAGAGTACTCGTGTTTGGCCAAGTCTTATGTCAGATTGATCAATGAAATTATATGGTTATAATCATTCAGTCAATAAATTTTGTATCAGCTGTTATAACTATTGTCAATAATAATGACTTATATTATAGAGGCTCTCATTTTTACTGTAAAAATATGAATTTATCTTTCAAGTTAAACCTTTTTTAAGTGTCTTGATACCTTTAAGTTGCTTCAGTGAGTAACACCTATGTTGGTCTGGTCTCTACTGTGTTTTAAAATGCGCCAGGGGTGAGGTAAAAAGAATGTTCAGGTGCTGCTTTTATGCTTACTATGTATGATTAAACTTTCTACTTCGAGCTTCTATAGTTCTATGTATCTAATATCATTACAAGGAGGAGGATAGAATCATAGAAAGAATTGGAAGTTGGAAGTGAGCATCTTAAACAGGCGGAATTCTGTTGAACTGGCTATGGAGCAGGAACCAGAATGATAAGGTAATTTCCTTCTTCACTTTACTTCAACAGCATCAAGAGCATAATTTTGTTTGTTCTTGTCCTGAAATCTGGAGGCGCTGCTTTTATCTCAAATCCTGAAACATGATTTCTTAGGTTAGGTTGGTTAAGAGTTTTTAGTTGCTATTGCCCATACAAGAAAAACGTACGATTGAATTTGTAAGGACTGGTAAATTTGAACTCTCAATTTTTTGTTGGATTCAGTGTCAATCTTGTTGAACAATCATGTATTCAGCAGATTGCCTCATGCTTTGCATTTTGTCACAAGAAGCTGAACCCATGACCGGGAGCCGTTAGTTTGTCCTTATGTTACTTTGACTCCTCATATTACCTCGCAACTAGTGTCAGACACTACATGGGTATGAGTCTATGACACGAGACACTTTATTTTAAGCCAATGCACGTGGCATTTTTTTTATAAAATAGCCAGTCTAACACTTGACCTATGCCGGATACTTGTAAATGAGTCTAATTAGCATAGGGTTTTCGGTTTTCCCTCCTACTTGAAACTGTGTTGCATGTTTTAGGTTTAAAGTCAGCTCTAGTAGCATAGGCGTGTTATGCTGAAGAATAGAAGATATGAAAATATCATATACTTACTGTGCAAATTCAATATTTATTACTGCTTTGGGTGACTTTGAGATGGCACTGAAAGCTTTATCATTAAAAACCAGTGTTGCAGGACATGGAGTGTTTCTGCAGAAATCAACAACTGTTGCAACTATGTTACCATTCTTGCATGGCCGATGTGGACCACTTATGCAGCGCACTTGGTATTGCCTTCCACATGCTGCTCCATCATTCCACAACCCTTCACCTACCGATGCAAAGAATCCATTCTCTGGGAGCTGTTCTTCGCTGTAGCCGCTACATCTTGTAGCTTCATTTGGAACCCCGAAAAAACAGTAAATTGTTAGTTTTTCTTTCAATTAGACGACTACATATGACTAGGATGAACAGAGTGTTAAACAAAGAAGGTTCCACGGAATGAGTGTGATAAATGGGTTATGTAGTATTTGTAGCAGTGTATGTGTACTTACGCAGGTAAGGCGGACGATAGAGAGCAGCTGTTCCCACATCAGCTAGAACTATATTCACATTGGAGTGGAGCCAAATGATACACAAAAGAAGTAGAGTTAACCTCATTATTATTTCTGGTATGGAGTTAATATTCCCAATATTTCAGAAAGTATTTATAGCCCGAAAAAGTCAAATGTTGTGTGTGTTGTGGTGGTTAAGCTAATGCGGATTGAATGCAATCACGCTTCTGCAATCAAAAAGTTTAGGTGTGTTATGCGTGTACAGGTCTCAGTCTCAGCCGTAGATAGTTGGATTTGAGGTCATCCACTTCAGGAAGCATGTCCAACAGTTTCATTTGGTACGCAACTGAGTGAGTGAGTAGATAGATGGATTCTTAAAGATATGTATAAAGTTTTATTTGTAGTGCAACTTGTTAGGTATTGCTCTCTTAAGTCTCATTGAAAACAGACATATCCGTCACAAGCTGAAGACGGGACAAATAATATCCAAGTGGGTAGATAAGACAAAAGCAGACTTATCGACTCACTTGAGTATTACTTAACCCCTTTCAGCTAGTGACGGATATGTCCGTCTTCAATGAGAATTTGTGTACTTCTAGTAAGAATTAGGACAAAGTGTAACTTTATTTCTTCAACCATTCATCTGCATGGATTTAATCCAAAAAACTAAAGGATAGTTTGATTTATGAGATTGGATGAAAAGGATTAGAATATGATATTAATTTAGTTTAGAACTCCGTAATTCTTGGTTGTTTCTTCTTTTTTTTGAAAGTAATTAATAATTCATTAATAGAACGTGTCATATGACACTTGATGAACAATGGACACCTAACGCAGAACATGTGAGAAAGGTGCATAAGGTGCGCGGTCAATATCGTACTATAATGAACAATGGACACCTAATGCAGTAATTGCCCAACACGAAGATATTCCCGCACAACAGTTTTCAATGCATGTGTTTTCCTCTATTTAACTCTTTTAATTCATTAAGACCGTCAACTACCTTTATATTACCACCATACCCACACACCTATAAATCCCTTTGTATGTGGCTGCCCATGTCAAACAGCGGACTACCATCGAACCACCAAAAACAAGACATCCAAGTACACCAATATCCCCACCATAACATTGAAGGAAGACACTCATAATAATTAATAAGTCGATGGAATGCAAAATTAAAGGAAGTCGAGTTATCAAGTCAAAGATGTTTCCTCTAGATTGTTTAAATTGGTAGTGAAGTGAAGCCTTTTACTTTCGATTGTGGGTAAGTCAAATCCTTTGGCTAATAGAAGCTGCTCTTTGTGCTGCTATACTTATTATAAACGTTGACTATCTGGGGTGGCGTCTGCTATGCGGTAAAGCGGACTAAAGGCTACTATAATAAGTATTGTACAATCAAGGGTGAATTGATGAAAACACCCCTTTAAGTACCAAAACTTCAAAATTACAC
>LHUT01000258.1:9744-37828 GCA_001412135.1 Silene latifolia subsp. alba
ATTAGTGAAGCTGCAAGGAGGGGTCATGAAAAGATCGTCATGGAGAGCGATTGCTTGCTGATCGTGGAGGCACTCAAGAAGAAGGCGATTGGAAGGAATAAGCTTGCTTTAGTTTTGTCTGACATTTTAGCTGTTTGTAACTCTTTTAATTTTGTTGTTTGGTCGTTTACTAGCCGCAGTAACAATAGTGTAGCGCATGCTTTAGCACATTTATTTCCTAGAGTAGTTGGTAGATCATCGTGGTCGGAGGCACTACCACCGGCTGTAAACAATGCTGTTATTCGTGATTCTATTTTAATGCAGTAGACCTCCGGGTCTTACCATCAAAAAAAAAAAAAGAGTCTCAAGACAGTTTCAAGAATAAATTTATACTCCATCCGTCTCGGTCACTTGTTCACGGGCAAATGCAATCACCCTTAAGGGTAAGATTATTGGTAGTCTTAAGACAAGATTTTGGTAAGTCTTAAGACAAGACTCACTCAAGACTATCAATAATCTTCCAAAGTCTTAAGTTGAGTCTTGGAAATCCAAAATTCAACTTAAGACTTTGGGTGAGTCTTGACCCCACATTCAAAGGAAATTATCCAATAAATGGATCCCATGTCATTTATTTTTGTTTTTTGTTTTTTTTTTTAAGTTTGTAAAAAAACGAAGTGAAATGGAAAAGTAGAGTCTGAGGTGAGTCTGACTGATAATGTATGGAGTCTGAGATGAGTCTGAGCAATATAAAAATAATAAAAGTTAGTGGAAAACTGATGTGGCAGAGTCTTAAGACTTTGGTGAGTCTGACCGATAATCTAGGGTAATCACAAGTTGTGGACCCAACACTCTTACTTGTATCAACTATTACCATTCACCCATATTTGTGTTGCATAATTGCGACATATACAATTTGTGTGCATACAAATCATGGCAATCACAACCATTTTTGTTGTAAAAAAAAAATACTGGGACCATAATATATCATGACGTCGAGTATTAGTTATTCTGCCTGGTGTCAAATGAGCTACAAGGGAATCACAATAAAAACATACGATGATAATAATCTGGATTAGAGGGAGTAGTTCTATTGTTTCTCCACTATCGGAATTTTTCCGCCATCTCTCTTCGCGTGTTGATGGCTCGTCATCTCTGTGATTATTCATTCGTCTACAGATCAATAAGCTTTCTACTGGGAAAAAAATTGACATACAGAGCAGATACAAATTTACAAGTTAACCACACACAAGAATTTATGTACATCTGATAGTTGATCTGATAAGCTTATTCCATTTACAAGTTACAACGAATAGAAGCCACATTACTGTGACTTAATTGAATACGAGATTAAGAAGCCTATACACCACAATAAAACTAACATACAGGTCATTAAATTAATAAAATAAAAAATATCGATTGACTATATACAACATGTACAGCGTAGCCACATTGTTTCGCTTCTCCTCTTAATAAGTTCCATCTTCACCTGAAGAGAAAGCATTTAGCAAATTAATGGTGTTGTCCAGATAACTCACTCCAGAGGCATTAGAACTTACGAAGCAATTCAAGCAAGCCGACAAGCCCCCAAGGCAGATTACACGAGGGAATTGGGCGTCCTTAAAATTTAACTAAACACACCGCAATCTGCATCGAGGAATACATTTGGACATTTGGTGCTTCAGAATTGGACATACATGCTCGATATGTAAACAAGAGCATCCTTCTGAAATGCTAGTCAAATTACTATTGTAGACTTCCTCCCAGTGTTCCCATCGGCCATCTCTAGTCGAACGACCACTCACTGGCAATCACATCTCTCTACCACACCTTTCAATCCCACCCATACGTACTTTTTTGAAAAAAAAAAAAAAAACTGTTTTTAACTTTTGAAATAGGATACTTTAGTCTAGTAGAAGAGTTATACAAAGTAATACTTTTCAAAAAAGAAGATACAAACACGAAACACATGATATAGATCTGGGATGGGGACACGGATGCCAAGAGGAGACTGACAATCATTAATTTTTATCATAAAGTGGATGGTGAGTTGTAGGTGAAGGAAAGAACGTGCGAAGCTGAATTATGCTGGAGGTGAGGGAAGCTTGGGGGCAAGAGAAATGAGGGGGAGAGGAGGAAGGGGGATTTCGGGTGAGTTTGCCATTAGGTAGGTAACCTAGGTGATGCTGATGATGGGGTTTGGTTGTAGTGGTCGTGGGCTTGTTGTCATAGGTTGAGGGATGGTTGTCCAGGGCTGCCAACATGGGTGATTGGTGGATGGTGAAGGGGAGCGGACATAAGTAGAGAGAAATAAGGATATAGGGTTAGAAAGCTGTGAATTCTTAAGTGGTATCGTAAAAAGGGCTCTTGTTGACTCTCACACTAACAAGCTCAAGCAAGTATTGTCGTCAGTTTGCGTGAATATTGTTATTCCATGACCACAAAGTATACACATGCAAGTAAAGCAAGTCAGCAACACAATGGACTATTAAACTCACATGATCAGAGAAGTTTCCCTTATATGCCCTCTGCACTGGCAAATGCTACACAGAAACATGATTTAGTGGACATATTCAGCACTTCGAGGAGTGATTTGGCCCCAAGTATTTGTTCATAGATTCCTCCTTGCGTTCAGGATCAAGGCTGCAAAAGCATCATTTAGGTTTATAACTCAACAATATATGAGAAATTATTCAGGAATGATATAATACCAACCTGTTCCTGACACCAACAAGAGCAGAGTGAAGAGCTTGTGCAGCAGCAGAAGCAGGCGCTATGGCAGCAGCAGGAGCTCCCTTGAAAGCTGTCACCAGAGCTGAACCAGCACTACCATCACGCCGATACGTTTTTAATGGACTATGAATTATTGCAGATGCAGACTTTCCCAAACCACTGCTAAGTCTCTCACACGCCTGTCAAATTTTGCGACTTAATATTCTGAAGTAATGTTGCTTTAATATTCTTAAGTAATGTTGCTAGATTAAAATTTGAAACAGTGAACAGATCATTGAACCCTTTCCACATATAATCCATAAACCTTTGACCAACAAAAAATGCTAGAAACACACAACAGAGAAGAAATATGTCTTACACTGAGCCCCACTAATATCATCAAAATAGCTTTAAAAGGAGGGGATCTCGTCTGGGCCATCATTTATAGCATTCGCTATGGTCATGGGTGATATTTAGTAATACAAAAGATATAGACGTGACACAGACATAACCTATTGGCCTTTCAACTATTTTTTATGTTCACGGAAGATATAGACATAACCATAAACATAACCTATTGCCTTTCAATTATCTTTTTGTTGACAGAATACTACTGTAATGTTTCCGCAATATGTGTCATCCACTGACAATGGAAAGAATAAATGTATGCATGAAAGCTTAGGTACTAGGTAATGATTCTTCAAACAAGCTTCCAGCAAAACCCTGTTCCATTTACCTTTCTTCAAATAAAGGTACTACATGATTATAATTTGGCTTGCTGAGATCACTAAATAGCTCCATCTTGTACCTCCCATTCCCATTTATCAATGGATGGACATACTAAACAATCACGTCAAATAAACGTACAAGTACCAATGTTCACTCATAATGTTAGTCTCTCAGATTTCAAAGGAGCTCAAACTCATTGCAGAAATTAACAAAAGGCTCTACATCACAGAAAAATAAAATAAAATAATCTGCACTAAAATCAACAGTTTGGGGGAGAAAGTGGTGAAGGAAATAAGATAGGCAGTAATATATTTTCCAAACAGAAGCAGCTAAGCAGATATATATTAACCTGTTGCAGTCCATGTTGAGCATCTTGTGGTTGCTCAGACCCACGGCTTGACTTC
Source organism: Silene latifolia subsp. alba (assembly GCA_001412135.1). Taxonomy (NCBI): domain Eukaryota; kingdom Viridiplantae; phylum Streptophyta; class Magnoliopsida; order Caryophyllales; family Caryophyllaceae; genus Silene; species Silene latifolia. Next base: position 13,566 of record LHUT01000258.1, read on the forward strand.
AGTTTACTCCTCATAGGTCGGGAAACAGACGGCTGCATGCGTGTAAGTATACACTCAGCATGCAACAGAACTTCATGAGCCCCAGCTACCAAATGAACACCAAGTCCTAGAGCTTCGATTGAGATGCTTCTGAGAAATGATATGGTGCCTGGAAATGAAACAATGAACGATCTTTGCTAAGTATAAAGACAATTAATTAAAAAAATGATATCCCAAGTCACTGAAGAGGGACCTTTCAATCCACCAGACATACTTTCAAACACAACTTGCATGATATTCCCCCGGTTTTTTTATTCTTTATCTTCCCATTCCAATTCTACCACTTTTCAATAAAAGTGGGACAATGACAAAAGTACCCTTCTCACTCTTATTCCCCATTCCTTCATACACCAAAAATACACCACTACCCGTGAATACCATCAACACCACCTACCGCAATCAGTCAATCACTACTGTAAACACCACCGAACATCATTAACACCATCCATCACCATCGAGGCATCGACTACCCTTTATCGCCTCCCAACACCGCTTAACAACACCACCACCATCCATCACCACAAACACCAATAGGCCTTTAATCATCTCCTTACACCACTGAATACCACCACCACCACCGACCTAAGAACTTCCCCATGACCCACAAAACCTCCTAGAGGAGCAGATTTGGCAGAGGCCGATTTTGGTGACCCTCAAGTGGTCGGAAAACGAGGAGGTGGAGAGTGTTGGATGGGACTAGGGTGCTCGGTGGTGAGTACGCTGATGGAGTGGTGGGGTGGCGGGGAAGGGGGTGTGGGATATATTAGGTTAAAATTTGAAGTGTAAGTGATTGGGGGTAGTGGCAAGTTTTGTAATTATAGAATGTTCAGGAGGATAGTTTGGTCAAAGTAACTAAAAATAAAAAGAATGAGAAGTGGGAAGAGAAAAAAAACTTCCCAGAAGAGAAAGTAGGAAGAAAACCAAAAATGGAGGGAGTATTAATTAGCAAATTTAGTTGTACATATTACTTTCTAGTTCAACAAGAGGATATTGATTAAAGGACACTCAAGGTATGACGCCCATATAAAAAAAGAGATAAAAGGGGGTGAGGTGAGACTCGTATACCAACATAGATCTAAAGGATACCCATGAGCACTTAGATCAACTGGCAATGGGTTGTTCTAGCTTAACCAGAGGTCTCGTGTTCGAGCCCTGGGAACGCAGCAGTGTTAAAACTCATGAGAGAGAAAGCTTTACCGCTCTAGTGGCCCTACCCGGCTCGAATCCGGATTAACCCGGATGGTTTTACACCAAAAAAAAAACTAGTCTAAATCTCGCGCAATAATTGCGCGGTATATACATAATTTTTTTTTTACTGTATCNTTTCCCATCTAAAAGGGGGGGGGGGGAGAATAGTATAACAAAATAAATTTAAAGGTAACCCAAGAGCACTTAGATCAAATGGCAATGGGTTTTTCTTGCTTAACCAGAGGTCTGGTTTTCGAGCCCTGAGAACGCAGCAGTTTTAAAAACCATGAGGGGGGTTTTACCGTCCCAGTGGTCCTACCCGGCTCGAATCCGGATTAAAAAGGATAATTTAAACAAAAAAAAAAAAAAAAAAAAAAAAAAAAAACCATAGATCTAAAGGATTAGGCTATCGAGCTATCAAGAATACTCTTTTATCTATATAGAGAACAAAAGTTAAGTGCAGGTGAGAGTGTAACACTAATAATTTTGTCCAATATGAAATTATCACTAGAACTTGGGAGAGGCCATCTTACCATTTGTTTTGGACAAACAAGTTTAGTATTGAAGGTTTCTGTATGAGCTTTTAAGAAGTCAAATGAGGTATTAATAAAAAAATATAATTTCACTATGAAAGCTCTCAGTCACATGGTCTAACCACATAAGATATAGAACGATAGCCTAATCCAAGTCATGCTCTTTATATACGCACTTTACTCTCATTTCCTCACAAACACAAAGAATCAACCAAGATAAGAAATGGCTACCTCTTTGTAAACCCTTCACCAATTTGTAATCCTTCTTGTAATTCTTCACTGGCAAAGATAGCAATTTTGCAGCACCGGAGCCAACAGCAACAAAGGATCGAATGGTTGGAAGCCCCTTTAATAACTTGTGAATCTACATTAATTTTATAAAAGAGTCTTCATTAGTAACAGTTAAGATTCAAGAAACATATAAGAATGATATAATGCCATACTAATTTATCGTAAATAGTGCAAGTGAAACCTGATTTTGAGAAATATCTTCTAGCCATTCCCCAAGTGCTGTTTCACAAACATTGTTCCAGCCATAAACACCAGCAGCTTGAACATGTTTGAGTTGCAGCTCAACTCCCTGTATTGAGTATTTCATTGCTCATAAATCGTTACAAAGATACCGTTACAAAGATATCAACAGTGTCACTCATTTACAACACACACAAAAGATAAGAAACATCTAAGTCCACATTGTGTAATATGTAGCATCTTATCAAAAATCAACCAATGACAAGCACCCCTTACTCCTTGGAGTTGAAAACATCCACAAAGAACCTAAACGACTTATTCTCTATCATTATTATAAAGTGTAGCTTTCTACAAAATTGAACAAGTGTCATCTTAGCTTCTAAATGCAATAATCTGAAAATTGAAGCTTAACTCTTTGGCTTCTTACTCATGGAAGCCTTACCCTCAAGTGTTAGCCCCTCAATTCTGAATTTCACTAGATTAAGCTTACTATTGAGGTAGAACAACGCATAAGGATATAGGTCCTTTTTCCTATATTACAATGATGGATGGCCATAAACGTAGTCAAATAATCTAATGCTCTTTACAAGATTCAAAATTGAAAAGAGTATAGAAAACCAGTCATAGAAAAGAGTATTATTTTCAGATCATATAAAACAATAGGAGTATAATAATAGCCCACGATTAGTTACCTTCCATGGAACCAGATTTACAAGTTCCACATACTTGCCCGAGCTCAATGCAGCAAGATCAATACGGCTAGGAGAGTAATCAACTCTTGCAACAAAGGGCTTGATGTCGAACTTCTGCAACAATTGCATAAAATGCCAGTAAGCTCGCCAAATAGCCATTAATATTACACTATGAGCAACTTATTTAAGCTTCCAATAAAATCCATAACTACTCGACACCAAGCACAGCCTCATAAACAAAAAAATTTGAATTTTTGTTATTTCACTTTTCTAATTTGAAATTGATGATTCGAAATGAAATCCGTGTTTCCAAATGCTAACTAAAGGGTATTATACAAAAAAAATTATATTGAGAATACAAATTTGTTTTCTATATCATATTATCATGTCCCTTTGGTGTGAGTGTTCTCCCAGCGTGCCTTCTATGACTAAAATATTAGCAGGAGATTTATGGGACTAAGTCTACGCTTTCCTAAAGTTTTTCTCTAATGAACTATATCCTCTCTAAGAATCAAATAAATCGTCCTAAGACCCTGTAACACCGATTTATATGGGAATCATGTGTGGCTATGTCGCTCAAACTATTTAATAATCCTAAAGAGCTCGTGCCGGGCACTCAATACTCAGACATATAGCACTTGAACTTTTTGAGGCCAAAACATGATTATAAAAAACCATCCATATTGGGAACTTGTTGCTGAGTCAAAGTACCATTGGAGTGAGGTTGTCATTTCAATAGATTGGACATCGGCCGAATAAATGTGGTTTTTAAACATCAACTTCACAAAAAATGCTACTCAGACCCTAGTAAATCAGATAAACTGAATCAATTAGGATAGAAATGCTTATCAAAATATTTGTTCATAAAAAATTCTGAAATCAAAACCAAGGAAACATATAAATATATATGTCGACTACGATCATATATGCATCACTCATGGGAAAGGACTGTCACCAGATACCCCGCCCATCACAGCAGTCACCAGATTGTAAAAGGTAGAAACCATTCGATAGTCTTGGACATTAGAATTATACACGACAATGAGAATTTGATTATTTCAAACCTCTTCAGTGGAGCCTCAAAGAAAAATAAATCAATATACCAAAATGATCAGCAGCGCATATAATAACAATAGCGGCCTTATTCTAAAGATGTTCTCAGCTAGCATGAATCTTACCCAAAATAGTAACATAAGCAATTGATTGGGACAGTAAAAAATGAAATAGGTAACCCAATGAATGGATAGGAGGGAGCCGGGAGGATAACCCAAAAGATGACAAATCCCGGAAAAAATGCAAGACTTACTCTCTTATCAAACTGTAAGAAGAAATAGACAACTACACAGCTGAACACTTGCCTGGAAAAATGGAAGCAATGCCTCCTCAGCGATGCCATCATCATTGAACTTATTGTCTCTACTTGGACTTACATCTGATACACCTGAATCCTCTGTATCACCTTGTTGTTCAACTGGGGACCCCTTATTTCCAAAGAAGGCAACCAGAAAGTCAAGCTGGCTCTGATGAAGATGCAATAATATAGGAAGGACAGCTATACGTAACCTGCAAACAGCTGCTTGTTAGACTTGTTGCACTCGCAAAGAACTGCGCAAGAGGGACGATCACTGCCTTGTTATTTTATTAATATACTAATATTCATCAATAACCACCAATTGTAATAAACCACACAAACAAGGGTCATTGTAGAAATTAGCCAGTATCAGCAGTTCATACATCTTGCTTCCCAAACCCCACAAGCGAGAGTACTCGCACTAGGTTATATAGGAGAAGATGTCTCAATTGAAGTGGAAGATGAATATTCTCTTATCACAAATATTATTAAAAGTTGAAGATGCAAAAAATACTAAAAATCTAAAACTAATTTTTAATCTCTCTTTTCTCATGAGAGGTCAAACATTACAAATCTCCAGGGCTCAAGGTACTGAATAAAGCCAAAGGCTAATTTTGTCACCTCCTTGGTGTCCTTTAATCAATATTTTCTCTGAACTATATAAAAAAGGGACAAAGTACAATGGGTTTAATTGTCAAAACTAATACACATCTATTGTCTTCCAGTGCAAGATAGCTTGGCTAACGAATGCCAAAAGTCCAGTCAATAGTTCTTGAGGGTCTAAGTACAATATACAGGCACAGACGCACAGTGAACACACACTTCATTATGTATCTCAAAAACTGTCTATTTAAATCTTCCTGCACATATTAGAATTACGGTTTTCTCTCCAAAAATCAGTTCATATTAACAACAAACCTTCAGAGTCAATTAAGCCACATATAAACCTTTCACCGAGACACATTTCAAGATGGACTACAAACAACAGTGATCTAGCAAACTATGCAGTCATCAGCTTTATTTCAAAAAGCTTTAATAAATTTAACATCTCCCATCCATCCTCTAGACTCCAATGGAGCTAATACCTATGCTACTTCAACACTGGACTAAGCTGGCATATCCCGTGTCTGACCTTTGATGGCAGTCCAACTTTCCAAAACGGCGCCATTCAACACTTCATTTGAGACTCACAACTTGCAAAGAGTCGCAAAATGCTACTAAACATCTTCATAAACCATTTCTAAAAACCGCACCCATAAGAAACCTAGGAGCATGAACTCGAGAAAATAGGAGACTTGGGGATATAAAGTGCATACCTATACTCCTCGAGGGGAGTCATTGGATCTGGTCTGACAGCTTCCAAGTCAAGCTTAAATGCTTTAGATAGAGATTCTCTGGGGCGCTCCTTAGAATTATAGTATCCAAGCACCTAATAGATCAGGAGAAAGAATTATACATAGTATTATCAAGTCAGTATATAGTACTATTTGTACATCCAAGAAATATGAGCATACCAGTCTCCATGGTGCATTTTTGCTTTGATCAGAGAGATGAAAATCTTGAACAGAAACAGAGAGTTTTGATGCACACATGCCCCCATCTGGAAAGATGTCGTATTGAATGTCCATGCTAATAAACGCAAGTTCTAGATACACCGAGCCATCTCTTCCACAAATTTTCCGGGATTGCCCTGATTCACGCCAGTCAGAACCAGCATACATCTGCCATTTAACGTTTGCATTTTTTAGAAATACACGCCCTTTGTATAGTCGGGAACCATTGTGTTCTTTATCAAATTGCTGGCATTCGATTAATTGTTTTAAACAAGTTCGATCTGTTTTATCTGCAACATAATTTTCAACAATTCTTAAGGGGGGCCTCTCATACCATCCACTATTTCCTTCTTGAAGATTCAAACTTCCACTTCTCACCAAATTCAACTTAGAAATCTCTTCCCCAAAATGGCTATTGATTGTTAGGTCTGACAAGGATCTTAAATCTGATAAGCAATATTCTTCTATTATTTTACCCTTAGTATGACCAAGTTCCAGAAAACTTTCAGGTCTTGCATCCGAGGAGCTAGGACCCACATCATTCAAATCCCTACTGAGTTGTGACCCATTGTAAGTTTCTACACTTTTTTCTCGCAGCAAAAAGGCATCTTCACATATTTCACCCATCAAGCCAGCTAGCTCAGATATATCGTTTGAATCTGGAACCATATGTTGTGACTGAGATCTTGCAGGTGAACAAATGCTGCTGCTTTCTGATGACCCTTGTAGATCTTCTCTTCCTTGTGCTTCCTGAAAATTGATCCACCTGTTTTGTAAGTGTACCAGTGACTCCTCGATATCTGGGGCAAAAAGCTGCTGGATTTGGGAAGCCAAGCGTATTAAGCCAAAGGTTGTATCATGACAAGTGCGGAGAACTATGTTCATTTCAGAGCACCACAGTTCCCAAGATACGTCATCTTCAGAGTTGACCTTCAAGATTGCATTAATGAGAGCCTCCTCTGCGACTTTCACATAGCCTAATCCAAGCAAATAACCAGCACTGTATTCATCCAAAATTAATTCACTTCTTGAGACTTCATGAAGAAGAAGACCTACATCTTGAAGTCTGATTCTGTAATCATTGTCAAGGCTATCTGCTAACACTGTGTTAGAAAGCATCAGAGATGATGCAGCCAACAAGCAGGCAACATGTGGGTCATGTGACTTATCTTCAAGGCTAACACTCACATGAGACCTAGAATGAGCACGTTCTTCATTGACTTCTGACTTCCTAAAATATGGCTCGTAACTCAGTGCAGCATCAAGAAGTTTTATTACAAAGGCAACTCCTTTAGAATCCTCCTTCTCTAACTTACAGTCAGTACTTAGCTCCACATCAGGAGATGGCAAGCTAAAGAAAGAGGAAAGCTTATCCAGCCAATCTAATCGACCACCTGGCGCGATAATGGTTCCACATTTCAAAACCACAGACATAAAATCATGGGAACTGTCTGGATCAGACATAAGCACAAATTTAGAGCCCGCTGGCCTGAAAGATAAAACATTTGAGCCTTCTCCGTCTCCACGTCCATTTGAACTATTGTTAAAAGAGATGAGCATGAAATCTTGATCAGCCTCCATAGAGACAGAACCCCACAACTTCCCTTCAGAATGGGATATCCATAGAAAATGAGCACCAGTAACAGCTCCGAGATCAGATATATAAAGCACTTCAAAATTCCGGACTTCCAATCGTAACGAATGCCATGACCCTGGAAGCTCTCTCTGCAATGAGCTTTTCACGCAACTGCCCTGGCCTAGTTCCAAAAGAATTTCTACCAGACCACACTCAACAAGGATTGATGTTTGGCTGATAGCATTTTTTTTATCTTCATGATCTGTGTCATTGCCAACAGAGGCAAATGAATTGATAGTCTGCTTCACAAGGTCAACCAAACATAAATAATTGGTGCTGCTGAGGATAACCACTGTAGATGGTACACAAACATGAAGACATAATTTTGAGCTCAAAACCAGCTTTTCTTTTAAAGAAGAGAGATTATCCCTATGTTCCAAAGAAGATACAGAGGCAAACTCATAATCACTTGATGACGCCTTACAAGTTGGACCATCTGATGTAGCAAAAAGCTTTGCACTCTTCTTAATCCAAGCACCAGTTACTGCATTTTCACGCCTGACCACACTGATTAGACGACTCCAATCAGTTCTGCTACCAAGAGACAGAACTCTGTGAGCACAAAATTTATGGCTTCCTTGCTCAACATCAGATCTATCATCCTCAAGGCCAATGATATAGTACAAATTGAGAATAGCAACATTAAGATGCATGGAGTGGGAAGGAGATGAAGAATCTTGCTTTCCATGTGTTTTTTCTCTAACAAAAGCAGGCACCTCAGGTTTTAGTTCCATAAGATTTGATGGGGAGGAAAAATCAAGAGCAATAAATTCATTCCAGGAGGAAAAACTTCTGAGACTTTTGTCTTTATTTAAAGGAAAGCATAAATATATTCTGCCATGAGGAAGTAATACGTTTCCTACCAAGGCCCCTTTACTAGGTATAGAAGTAGAATGTTGATTAGAGCTACAACTCACACTAGATTGAGCAGCAGCTTGCTCCTTAAGGGCTTCAGATGAGACATTAATTGTTGCTTTACTCTCTCTAGAAAAATCATCAAAGTTTCGTAAAATATCCAAGGACATGTTAACCAGATCAGAGCTTAGCCAAAAAACAAATGGTGGCAGCTTGAGTGATAATGATGCTTGACCTGTAGAAGACCCACCAGATGATCCAGAGCTTGCCGAAAATAGACAATGAGTAGCACCAGAAGTTTCAAACAACGTAACAGTCACTATATCGCTCCTACACTCTTGGTTTGCCGAGCAGCAGACGCTAGATGGAGCCTCCATATTTTTCGGAGCACCAGAATCTCTCACATTTGATGTTTCACCAAAAAAGGGACTGTAAGGCAGAGCCTTCTGAACTCTTCTTTGCAAATCTTGAATCAAGAGAGTCTGACTATTATGATCATTAACATGATCATGCAATGTGAGATCCACAGAATCCCCCCACTGGCACATGTACTCATTTAGGACAATATGATCCACAGTTGCTTCTAGTCTCCAAGTCTTGGGAAAAACCTGTTTATCTTGCCAATTTTCAAAGTTCAGAGAGCAGGAACCTCAGAAGCACAAAACAGAGTGCAAAAATAGGATTTATAGAGAACTTCAAACACAAGAAATACCTGAACTGCTACAACAATGTCTTCCCATATTAACCCAAGATGATGAACATTTGGATTAGCATCAAGTAGCTCCCCGGTTGGGCCGAGTTGAGTCAATTGATCCTCATCAAGAAAGGAATAAAATGCAGAAACCCCAACAAAACTAATCTTAACATTTGTTTGCAAAAGCTGCTGCTCTGTTAAGAATGATTTGAAACAAGAAGTTCAGAGAGGATTTCACATCAGGATTCAGGAAAAAATAGCTACACCATCAATTTAGATGATTTTAGTAAAGTAAAATGAGTGCTAAGCTCGGATGCAAGACAGAACAGCTTTGATTATTCCTTCAATATGTGTATCTATCAAATTATCTTATTTCATACAGGACAGTATATAACCGTCAGGCTAGTTTTCCAGCTTTAAGAGACTCAATAGAATAAAAAATAACTCCTCTTCAAATTAGTTAATGCCTATCATTATCTAACAAATCTTCAACGGAAACTACTAGAAACTTAGTTTTGACTTACGAAACTGAAACATAACTACGTAGATATTCAAATGTACTTTTAAGTTTTTACTTCTCAGGTAGCCATGGCATGCCACACAGCAAAGATCTATTATCTTCTCGTTCCTAAGTCAGAACCAGTAACGAATTCAAATTTACATTACCCTCTTTCAAAAGAGATGATTGACAAGAGCTAGCAAACTGTCGGAAATGGCCAGCTGTTACTTAGGTCAAGAGACAAGATAAAGAACTTGAGATCAGATAGAAGATACAAACATACCAGCAGACATATTCAGAGAACCAGAAGCAAGATTTGAAGCAGCAGTTATGGCACTGATATAAGAAGAAGTCCAACCCCACATGCCGCTGCTGCCCAATACAGAGTGGGAACTTCTCATCCCATCTAAACACTCGAAAAACTGATCCACACTGCAACAAGCCAAGGCAACAATTGAGTATTCAATGACTGAAACTATAACCTTCACGCATTTTCAAAATTCAGAAAGCTGCTGAAAATGCACTCAAAACCTTGAATATTATATTTGAAAACATAGAAAAACACATGAAAGGGGCAGTAAGTCATAGGCAAAAGTTAAACAAACCTGGCTCCTAGATCTGCCTCTTCAAATCCCTCTTCTGAGGAAGAGTCAGGAATCCAATCCGGTATGAACTGAGACTCTTTAAGGAGCACACCCATGGCGGTTTTTTCTCTAAATGGATTACCAAAATTAATTGGATTCTCAGTTTCTGTGGTTTTCTTATCTAACGGTTTCGAAGATGACAAGTGGGTGTCCGCCGCCATGTGATAGACACTGCCAACCAACTTGTTATCAAGGTTTTGAAGCGTATCCCAGGTAGTTAGTATCCATTTCAAGGTGCTGGGCTGTAGTTTGGCTATCAAACGGTCTACTTTGACATCTGCGTCTACTTTGCGTATATCCAAAGATCCATCTTTGCAGGGAATAGAGAGCTTTATACTACCACCAAAACCACCTTTATGGCCAATTATAAGAGGTTGGGAGGCCTTGGACGAACAAGAAGCAGATACCTCAGCTGATTCCGACAATGGCTTATCGACATCACTACTCATTCGAACAAGATCAAGAACAACTCCTTGAAATTTAAGGAAATTAGTCAGGTGGGTCATCCCAAGAAGATCTGCTGCTTTGGAACGATCGGCAGACACATCATCATTATCCGAAAGGCAAGTTCCACATTCAATTTCTCCGACGCGGAGAACCAATGCCTCATGAGAACCATCTGTTTTACCATCGTTATCTACACACGCATCAAAAGCGACAATCACATTTTTTACTCTGACATGGAAGCGTGTAAGCAATTGTTGAACCCATTTAGCAACAGTCTTGACTCCTTGATGAACATCAACAGAAGCAGCAGCAGCCGACGATGTACACACATCGTCAGCTTCACCTTTCCCACAGTCATCATGAAACGTACTGTAACACACACCGGAATCATGGGTTTCAACTACACCACCCAATTCGTCACCACAAAATGGATAAAGCACAAGCTCAAGCTCATCCACCTCGACTTCATAACCTCCCGCACTCCAAGGCAATTTCACAGACAAAGAACCGATCGATCCTTCCTTCACTCTAATTATCGACGTTTGACTCAACTAATCAACATCAAACAAAACATAATTGTACACAAAATTAACCACTCCATAACAAACTGCAAAAGATAGATAATGTCACGTTTGCTCATTAAACAAATGTCAGAACTAAGCAATGGAAAATTTGAAGTACTATGCAAGATTTCCGAAGTTTGATTAAATTTCAAGTTCAATCCAGACCCCTATTGCCGAAACAATGGGAGCTACCCCAACCAACGACAATTTTCAAGTCTTTAGTTAAAAATTGCAACTTTTTTTCTAATTTAACTAATTCCATTAACACTTTCCTCTCTGAATTTTTCGCTCCTAATTACAAATCTTGTTTCCGCCACTCCCCACCCCCAAAAGCACCGTTGCCGCCACTAAGAGTCCTGAGCAATGCAAATTTCGAAGTTTTGAGGATTTAAATTCTCGATTTTTCTTCCAGTTAATCTTATTCCATTACTAGTTCACCCTACGAAATTGCCCGTCCCATAACTACAAATCCTGGTTACACCAATACTTATAACACGCAATTCATTTCCTGAATTACAAAATTCGACTTTCTTTTCTCTAATTTACACATAATTCCTTCCCTACAACTAAAAATCCCGGTTCCGCCACTGAATTCCCTACCGCAACTACAAATCCTGGTTCCGCCACTACATAATAACACACAATTCAACTACGAAATCAATATTTAGTTTCACATACCTTAGAATTAAGAAGGTCAACGTTAATAGCAAGATCAGAAAGAAGTATAACACCAGCAGCAAGCTGAACATCAAGCTGATGAAGATCAATATCACCTAAAATGAAGTGACCAAGCTTCTTCTTAAGAGCAAACTTACAAGCTCTTTTAATGGCGATACGTGAAAGTGCTTCCACCGATTTCGCAACGCAACGACGAAACATCGCTTCGTTTCGTTTTGTGTCGTTGATTTTTGGTGTTGAATTTTGGGAATTAGGGTTTCATGGATTCCCCCAAATTGGTGGGTGTTATAAGAAATTGCAACAGCAGGAACTCCTGAAGCTGTTCGTGTTTGGAGTTGGGATATGAATATATGATATCAGCCGCCCTGTCACTTCCGTGTCCATTTACAACTGTCGGAGTATATTTATTTGTGGAGTTTTTAGAGCTGTATTGCGTTAAATTGATCGCAACTTTTCATTTCTGACGGACCGTATTCGTCACAAGCTTGTGATGGGTTAAATAAAACCCACATAGACAGATAAAAACAAATTATTTGTAACTCTCTAAATATTATAATTTGTTTTATCTACTCATGTGTGTGATTTTTGACCCGTCACAAGCTCGTGACGAATATACCCGTCACAGCGATCACAAGGGAGACTTGATGATTGATTGATATGGCCATATGGGAAACTTTTTATCAAAAACCGACAATTTTATCGTAAAATGGTCAATTTTTTCCATCTTTATTTTAGACGTAAAATGTCGTATTAAAGGAGATTTGTTGAAAAACTGAGAGATTAAAATATTGTTATTTTGTAATAAAAAGTAATTATTTAATTGCAAAATGTTATCGTTAAATTTACAATTAAATTTGTTTACATTTTATTAAAAAATTGTTTTGGTAAAGTTTTATCAAAAAATGATATTTTATCGTAAAAGATCACATTTTCTCCATTTTATTTCCTGAAAGGAAAAACCAGTCGTGTTCGACTGTACGAGTTGGTGTTAGACTAGGAGAAACGGGATAGATTAATACTTGTTTACAAATTTTTATTTTCTTTGATTTTAGTTATAAATATATAATTATTCTTAGAGGGGCTTATTTGCCACTTCCCCGCTTAATTTTGTAATCAACTTGTTTAATGATGCAGAGTATGATATTAGTTAAAATAACTACAAGACGCTGGTTTTTCGCTATTTGTAGTTTTTAGGCCGCTTGAAATCTTGCTAGGAGATTTCAACCGTGGCTTTGAGTACTATTTGTAGTGCAAGGCCGCCTGAAATCTTGCTAGGGGATTTCAACCGGAGCTTTGAGTTGACAAGTTATTATTGAGTGGTTGAAATTCCTAACGAGGTAGTCGAGTGGCTTAGAGACGGGTCACAGAGAAGACACTATCAAGTGGCTGAAGTTTCTCGCGGGATAGTCCAGAAATCAACCAGGCAGACGGAATGGATATTTAATTTACCTCTTTCGCTTTAATCTAAATAAATGGCCATGCTTACAAGTTACAAGCATCGTCTAATTAATTACCGCCGGCACTAGTTGAATAGTAGATATAGATAGGACATCGTCGTTGCCAAACCAAACAAACATTTCTTATTGATTTCCGTTCATTTCAACTACAAAATTCTGAACCAAACAAGGCCCAAGTGTCTTTAAATTATAGTCCCACTTCCCAAAGAATCATTTGGATGGCACGGCGAAAAAAACATGGACTAGCCATTGCCCTACAGTGCTTTCTTCACCTGAAAGAAGTTCGAGTTTGACTTCTTTGTCGCTTCCACGTCATCAGGAGATGCCACAACAACTACAACGCCTTTATCTTTGACTGCATCGATTGCATCCCCAAATTCCTTAAAATCCTTCAAACTGTAGGTGGGTAGTTTTAATGAGAATCCCAAGAATAACACAGCAAAGCCCGATCACTAACAACATGAGAAACTACTACAAGAAACCCAGACTACCCAGTATTATCAAATAGCACATAGGACCACCGACCACGACACAATATGAAAGTATATGAATCAAGTGGGAACAGATTTAACTCAAATTATACGTGCTTTGAAAAACTGAGGTAATTGCTACTAAGCAGTGGCGGAGCCAGAATTTGAACTTAGGGGGTACGAAAAAATTTAGGGAAGGCGAACGACTAATTTCATAAGGCACCCCCGAAAAAATTTAACAAAAAACTTCGAAAATTTCACACTACCCACCCCATTTTCCTCCCTTTCCGCGATCACTTCCCTCTTAGACACCCTTATTTTGGTCTTTATTATCTATTACTCCATAAAGTTACCTTCATTCATTAAGATCATGTAGATCTTAACCCCCACTGCCCAGTGTCACCCTTCCCGATAATCGTGATGGCAGTCATTTTGTTATCAGATTTATTTGGTGCATATCACATCACTAGTAATCATTGAAACCTGTCTCAAGTATAACCAATCTTACCTCGTTGATAATATCTCCTCGCGTCTGATTTCTCGTTCTTCTTTTGTCACTCCCAACAGGTGTCGCAACATACTGGAAAGCAATTTAACAGTAAATAATTAGATAAGATGAAGACCTCAAATCAGTGAAGAGAGAGAGGGAGACACGGTAGATCCTAACACTTACGAGCTGACTCTCCTAGACACTCTTACCAAAACTCCCATTTTTACGAATCAATTTGCAGCAAACAACTTAACAAATAGGGACGAACCAAATGTACATTTCCATCATGGCCAGACCAAGGCCAACATGGGCTATAAAGAGCCATTTGCTCTACGGCCTCTACAATCCAAAAACGATCACCCTCCCTAACAACATTTGTCCTCCTTTCTAGATCTTCACTTGTTTACTTAATTTGGATTCACGTTCAAAGTTCAATATTCTAAGCTAGCTGCGCAAACCCGACCAACACTCTCTACTCGTGCTAATTATCATGAAAGGCAGCTTCCAAGTACTTCCAACAAGATTACACCAACAAGGGCAGAATGACCATCTACTTTTAGTAAATTCAAATGATACTATCTTTAAAACCGAAAAACAAGAACAAGACTGTCAATTACCTGCTATAACCTTTGGCATCAGGCAGTTGATGTGAATCCACATCACCAATGGTACCAATAATTGCTTTCGTAAGAGTGTCATTGTCCATTTCTAGCCCGCGGAGAAAGTCGCCCGTCCCATCATAAATATCAAGCGTCTTCAACAAATTTGGATCCCGATACGACAAAAATGAGAAAACACCTATATACATACATAATAAAGCATGAGATGAGGCAAGAATCGAGAAATTAACTGAAACCATGCTTTTACTACATTTGGTCACCTGAGTGGGTATCAAAGTCACAGAAGCCTCCATAAGCCCCGCCACTTACACGTACACGATCCCATAACCAGGTATTACTGATATATTTTGAAATGACATAAGCACTTCCACTAAGCTTGTAACCACTTTCATATATGTTAGCAGCCTTTCCAACATAGTTGACCTGAAACCGGAGAGTAGAAAATTATATGCCATCTGCTACACAACAATTAACAATGGAAACATAAAACCCAGGGAGCAGGCTCCACAGGAAGAAAAACAAAGAGAAATAGTACATATATAACTTACTTGAGTTGGTACCACAATGGCTTCATTTTCAGCCGAGAGTTGGCCACTCCATGATGTTGCTACAGAAGACTGCCGTTGTGGAAGTAAGTCAATGAATTTGCTGATATATTTCTGTGAGTTTATAATGTTTTTCCCATCAGCAGTCAAATTCACCAAACAATGCTTCTGTGAAAGCAAGGATTCACGAATTCTCTCCAAAGCTGAAGAGATACCATCCCAGTCCTTGTCAGTCCGTTCATCCATAGCTCTCAAAAACTCAAGGTAACTAAAGGTACAACACAAACATAATTTGGTTATTCACACATCTATGTGACCATATCAAGATAAAAAGACAACAATAACAGCATTTATTTTGGAAAGATGTGTTATGCAAGGATGCAAGCAATTGAAGGGGTGGAAAGGTAAGGAAAAAAAATTTATCTCAATTTTAGAGGACCAATGAGAAATCAGATAAAGCCCATACTATAGGGATAAAGCAACTCCATTTTTTCCAGATTCAAGATGTTGAAAGGAACTGATATATTACACCATCATACAGACACAAGCAAAGACATTATTTACCTCAAACCCCCCATTTGCTCAGAAACCCATCCTGCAACATTCAACTTTGCATCCATCCTCGCTGCGGCAATTCCATGACCACCCCCCCTTAATCGGTTCTGGATAAAAGAAAATTTCAGGCATCATAAAAGGGTAAATTATTCTTTAGCCTACAGATAAAGATCCATTAACAACCCTATCAACAAAAAGAAAATAGAGTACGGTTACCTCCATTCTAGCTTTACTTTGAGAAACGAATTGCTTGAAGCGTTGTTGGTCAGTAAATTGAACCTCTTGAAGTACGCAATTCATCTAGAGCACAGAAAATGACATTATTCAACAGAACACTAAAGAGCATAAACTATCTCGAACACACAAGAACGGCCAGAAATCGTGTACACCAGCATCAAATAAGACAAAAAAAAGCCCAAAGGAACAAAACAGGTTGAAGAGGAAAAACAAGAAAGAGAAAACGGAAAGGGAAGTAACAAAACAAATGGTGAAAAGGAAGTCTAAAGTACATTACGAATTTACAGCTCTCTGATGTTCAGGGAAAAACACATTGCAGGAAAAGCTAAACCATATCAAGGAAAATGTTTTCCTTCCAATTAAACTGACCATATGAGCAGAAATCTCATCATCAAACATGGCATTTAATATACACCAATATTTGATGTAACAGCTCATACATAAATGTTTTCCAGTCGATATTTTCACAATATGTAAAGGACCTTCTAAAGAGGGATGATATTTGGCCGTTACAAATGATGCTTGACAATATTGAAGTTACTTTGTAAATATACTAATATAGACCAGTTGTCCTCCTTTTTATTTGCGGAATAACGGTCATCTGAGGCAATATTCGTCCCTACAATTTGCAAGAGCCTTTGAGGCACTAGGGTAATTTTGTTGTTCTTGTTGTTGCTTGATGCTATGTGAATATCTATCTAACACGGCGGATATTAGACTGATGAGGTATGACCAATGTTACTCTGACTCTTCGACTTTCCTTGTTACCTTGTGTACCCGTGTAACACTTGAAAATACATAGGATACTTGGACACTTCATTTTAAGCCAAAACATGAAGATTTTCCACAAGTAACCGATTTCGACACTTAGACACTTACCTGGATACTTTCCATTAAGTCTAACATAAGGTATGACTGATAAAAAGTTGTGGCATAACTATGTCATAGTAGTCTGTACCCCTGTCAGACAATACAATATGGTGACGCACAACTGTTGCGATGATCGCAGCCGATTGTTTCTTCATACCCAACCTTTTGATTCAGAAATCACTCATAAGTTAAGAAAGGCATACCAAATTGAAAAGGTCTTCAACACGTCCAGCCATTGCTTTGCCTTTAACAATCAGCCGAGCACATGGATCCACACTACCCCTAACAGATGACGTAAAAGGGTAAACAGATATGCCACCAGTTTTCCTTCCAATTAATTGATTGAGTTGCACGAAGTCCATGTTTTTAGTGCCCATCTCTAACAATGATTGACTGCAAACATGTAAATCGAATTGAGGTTTTCTTACAAACAAAGATCCTATGAGTAAGAACATGAAACAAAACCAAAGACTCACGACCACTGATGAGAGCATGTGGAAGCCTACAACTACCAGATAAAAAAGTGCTAGTCATCATGGCCGTTCTAAGCAACCACAACTTACCAAAATAATGGTACGAAAGGCAGAAGCTCTTGCTCTAGAAAGCTCATGTCGAAAGCAACTTCTGCATATACAACGTCATTGGTGAATAGGTCATGCTGAAGAACTGGGACTCCGTTGATTTCACCAATCTGTAACATGAAACTTCTATAAAAAATGTCTCAAACAGAAACAAGCAAAAGACAGGTAAAACTATAGGTACAACCTCAGTTGGTATATCAATAGGCTTCTTTGGAATGTCCTGCAGAGAGAGACTTGGAACAGCACGTAAAGCTTCAGGTGGATCTGGAGTTTCCTGCTTTAAGCGTAACTCTTGAGTTGCACGAGTCAACTCTGCCAAATCTTCTTCTGTCATGTTTGCCTTGACCTTCTCCAAAATTTCTTTCTCAGCGGCCTCATCCCGAGCAGCTAGCTCCAGATCAGGCTGACAATAAAATAATTACGCCCGTATGAATCTGATGACGTAAGTAAATCTATCTGAGTTATATTCATAGCAGAAAAGAGTAAGAAATGTCACCTGCATTTCAACTGTAACACAATGAGGATTGTTCAGGATGAACTTTTCTATTAGAGGGCAGAAAACAGCTTTCGGGCCCTCCTGTGATATTCTAGCCTTGAGTTTCTTCAGTGGTTCTTCCCACCTTAGAGGCTCAAAGGGATCCATATCATATATCCATTTATTCTGCACCAACAATTCCATAGGTAAGCGGAGATGCTCAGTATTGAGGGGAACGGAGGGTTGCAGATTAAAGAAGACTCAAAACAGTTATGCCTTACAATAGACCGAAGCATCAGAGAAAGACCGCGTGGAAAGGAGCCAGTATTATTTTCCCTCAGAGAGAACTCAATCGTGTTCATTGACGCCTCAATAGCATCTGAATCAAAACCTTCCTCTGTTAGCTTCTGAAGTGTAGCTATCACCAGTTCTTCAACCTTTTGAATGTCATCTGCAGAGACACCCTTCAATCCAATACTAAACTGAGGCTGCAGAAGGTCATCGTCAATGCCGCCTCCAACAATTGCTTCTCCTAGACTACTCTCCAGCAAGATTTTCCTCAACGGTGAAGCTGGGGTTCCTAACAAAAGATGATCCAAAAATCCAATGGCAAGCTCAGTCTCTAAATCCAAGGGCTTATCAGAGAGCAACCAGTTAAGGCAGACCATATGCTTTTTCTTTGGTTCATCAGCATCGCCAGCAGGATATTTCTCCACAATTCTGAGAGGCTTTGAGAATAATTTTTGTGGCTCAATCTTAGAATCATTCGGAGCTGAGCTAGCCTCAAACATATCGAGATATTCTGTAGAAAGAAGAATTAATTACCAAAGTTACAGAGAGCAACACTGAATCAACAATGGACAAGGGCAACCCAAGAAGGATATCCTGATTCCTGAGACAGTGGATAAAACTTAATACAAGACAAAGCAAGCAAGAGCAGGCATACCACTCAAGAGGCGTAGGCGTTCAGTCGGATCATCATCTCCATAAAACCATATCCTTGAATTGCTAGGATGGTAAAATTTTCGGTGGAAGTCCTGTTTAATGAGCAGCAAACTAACTTAAGTTGTAGAAGACGAGATAATACAATTTGCAATTTGATAACCTTGACGCAACAAATTAATTTCACTGAGTTATATGCAGTGGTCAATTTACAGCAATCCCAATCTTTACAACGACAACAACAACAATTTCACAAAATAATTTGTGGTTAACTGGTTGGTTAAAAATTAACATAAATCATCTTTTGAAAGTTGAAACTGTCAACAACGAAAGAGAAAAAAAGGGGAAACAATTCCTGAAGATGGACATGTTCTACAATTTCTAGAATACAACAACAAACATTACCCCAGTGCCTCAATGGNGGGGGGGGGTTACGCTTTTAACAACACAAAAAAATTGTTTCCGAATGACAAAACTGTGTGACCCCATTAAAAAGGGAAACAAAAAATTCTAGAATTGTAAATAAAAAATCCAATTCTTATCCCTCCTAAGCTTGATAAGAAATATATACTGGTGTTGAAGAGATATAGAAGATGGATGGGCCCACGGGGCTAATCAACTGCCATAGACCATAGTGGTCTCTACATTTTGTGCAGGTAGTCAGGTATAACTGGGTAAGGAAGGGTAGCAAATAGAGAAGAGAAGGATGTTGGGAAGAGGACAAATCAGGCAAGGAACAATAGAACGATTGCCGAGAGAAGATCAAGGAGCGTGGGAGGGGGCTTGGTGAGCAAGTAAGGAGTGAAGTGAGGTTTAACAGTAGTCAATGGCAGTGGCAAACAATAAAGATAAAAAGTGGAGAAAGGGAAAGACAATAGGAAACGAGATTAAACCACAGAGGACAGAACACCACCAGTGGGTCCGTATCACAAGCAGGAGAGGGCTAGGTGGTGTCTGTGCTGCAAAGAAAGTGGGGCCTACCAAAATGGTGAAAGACAAGAGAGATGTGAGGACGAGACAGGTGGGTATAATACTTATGCTTGCTCTTTTCTGTTCAAATATCAATATCAGTATGCACTGAACTAAGAACGCAAGCACGCATATTCACAAGTTTAGTAGAATCGGCACAGTACTGGTCAGCAGAGGCGGCTAAAGAAACATATACAAACAATTTCTAAAACATCAAGACTAATGGAAAGATTCACAAATTATGAGACAACCTAATTACCTAAGTACTCATATAACAGAAATAGACTCCAACATCTTCACTCTTCTTTCTTTCTTTTTTTTTTTCTTTTTTTTTTTTTTTTTTGGAAGAGCATGTTACGTAGAAAACCCAAATGCATTGTAAGTTTAGTAAGTAAAATATAGAGGAAGTAGTCTATACTCCCCTCACTGAAAAATAATACAAACAGACATAAAGTAAAGCGCTAGGCTGATTCAAAAAAAAAAAAAAACTAGATACTTGGAACCACTTGAATGGAATGATTAAGCTGAACTTTATCAGTTGCAGATACAGAACATATATTACCTTGAATTCCTCAAAAGTCAGCTTGGGGATTACTTTAGGATCTCCGCCGCTGTCTACGCCATAGGTATTATCGGGAAACAGTGCCTAAAACATATAGCACACAATAAGCACACACTACTAAACCATTAAAGCATTTACATCTTCAAAGAGCAATTAACAGAAGATTAAGCATTCTGTTAACGTATAATTTTAGCCAATGAAGGAAAAACACAAATGCAGTAACAGCATCTATAATGTTTTCTCAATAACACTATGTTATGATGTGGGGGGAATGTAAAAAAAAATCGCGAGACATTCAACGTCCCATCGTAGATTAAGAATAACGGCGAGGGAGACATTCAGCGTCTTAGGTGCTTCCCTCCGATAAATAGTCAAAAAAGAAGTGAGGAATAGAGTTGTAGAGACGTGCCTGTTGAATGGTGCGACCCATTACATTATCGGGTTGGGAATAAACACCCTTCATCTCATTAAAGACAACACCTGAAATCAGTGAAAATAAACTTAGTGAAGATCAGCAGTCTATAGGACATAGGCAGCAGAAAAACGAGTCGTAGAACAGTGAAGTGACAAGTAAGAACAAAAAGAGACCTTTAAAAGAAATATCATGAGAAGGGTCATCAAGCTCATAATGCCAGCCTTCCTGCTGGAAAGTGTGCATGTCATCAACACACTTAGGAAAAAACACGGCGTCCAGGTAAACATCGACCAAATTGTAAAAGTCCTTGGTATTGGTCGAAGCAACAGGATAACAAGTGCGATCAGGATAGGTAAAAGCATTCAGGAATGTATGCAGACTGCCTTTAAGAAGCTCAACAAAAGGCTCTTTGAGCGGGTACTTTCTAGAACCACAGAGAACACTGTGTTCTAAGATGTGAGGAATGCCGGTCGAATCCTTGGGAGGAGTCCTGAACACTATCCCAAACACCTTATTCTCGTCGTCGTTGGAGACCGACATGACTTGTGCCCCTGTTTTTTTATGACGGAACAACACCGCTCTTGATTTACACTCCTCAACCACCTGCTCGGACACTTTTTCGAACCCAAGCTTCTCCGCCACAGCATCATCAACCACACCATGCGCTAATATTCAATTCGATTCAATCAATTAATAAGATTGAGCAAACAAAAACAACAGAAATGAAACAAGCAAAGAATTAGTGAGGGAATCCAATAGGGATAGCATAGCAGACGCGATGAAAAGTTGGAAGTTCTTAGTTCAAATCTTCAATAATTTTTCTAATTTTACTTATTACATTCCTAGTTAATCCCTGAGTTTTTCGCCTCCAACTACAAACTCTAGTTCATCACTGCAATAACTACAAATACTATTCTAATTCCGTCACTGCATTAACTATCAATACTGCTTCTGTCACTGTGATAACTGCAAAGTTGGCTCCGTCACTGCAATAACTACAATTATTGGTTCAATCACTGCAGTAGCTGTATATCCTAGTTCCAAGATTGCAGAAGCTATTACCTAGCGTCACTGCAATAACTACAACCCTCCACTGCGATAACTACAAATGTTGGTTCCGATGTTCTGTCACCGCAATAATTACAATTACTGATTCCATCACTGCAATAACTACAATTAATGGTTCAATCACTACAATAACTATAACTCCTAGTTCCGTCACTGCAGTAGCAATAAATCCTGGTTCTGTCACTGCAACTCGCCATTTTTATTTTTAATGAACACTCTTTCTGTATCAGCCTACTCACCGAGTCCACTCAGACTCAGAACCACGATTTATAGTCACTGCAGTAGCTATAAATTCTCATTCCATGACAGCAATAACCAGGATATGTTTATGTTTAGCTTTGATTAAAATACCTCTCCTAATGTGAATAAAAAAAAGTAAACAAATGATTCGTACAGAGTGAGTACTATTCTTCTTCCATCACTGCAGTAACTACAAATGACTATAAATACTGGTTCCTTGACGTTCCGATACTGCAACAACTATAAATCCTAGTTCCGTCACTGCAACAACTACAAAACTGAGCGGAAATAGGATTTATGATAGAGCTGAAAACTACATGAGCAGCGAATAAGTAATTTTAACTAGTTTGCCGCTTCCACAAATCCTGCAATAACCATATCTATAAATACAGTTCCGTCACTGCAATTACTACAAATCCTACTTCCGTCACTGCAATAACTATAACTAAAAATCCTAGTTCCGTCACTGTACAAAAACAAATAATCTACCTGTAGCGGTATAGGAAGCTGAGTCAGAAGAGTCGAAAGCACGAGGAGAAATAGTAGAAAAAGCGCGGCGGCCGACACTCGCAAATGACGAAGATAAGGCGGAGGCGGAAGCGGAGCTGAACTTCAAAGCATTAAAAACAGGCGAGGCGGCGGCGGAGGCGGTGGAGGCGGAGCGGCGAGGTAGAAGTCTAGGGTTTACGGAAAGGCGGTGGCGTCGGAAAAGGGATAAGGGAAATTTAGTAGAGACGACGAGAAGAGAAGCAGGAGTTGAATAGCAACTCGCCATTTCTGTGAGTAATCGTTTTTTCTGCTGGATTTGGTTTACGCCTCTTATAAGTTTTGTTATCATTATTCTTCTCTCGCCGTTGCTAGTTTAGCCACGTCTTTGCTTTCTCTTCAATTTTGACTCTTCTTCATTTCTTGCTCACATAAATTGATTGATGGCAAACATGTCTTTTCACGCAAGTTATTAGGGAAATAAATTTGAAGGTCAGTAGGGGTGGTCAAACGTCCGGACGAGTCAAGGGGCAGGGCGGGCTGGAGTGTTGGGCCCGAACACAGCCTGGGTAGGAGGCGAGTCGAATCAGTCCAGGTGGAGGTGGACTGAAATCGGTCCGGGATGGGTTGAGGGTAGGTCAGGGTAAAGGGCGGGCCGGGTATGATATGCTGGACTTAGCCATGGCATGCGGTGGAGGATGGGGCAAGCCTGACACGAACCAACCGGGCCGGGTAAAAAAAAAGGCCCGACTGGTGAGCTGAGCTGGCCCTAAGCATTGACTACCCATAATATCTTCTACACCATTTTATTCTCTCCAATTCTACGACATTCCATATCTTTTTCAGTCACCGCTCATCATAATTGATATATGTCTCGCTCTTCACCTTCCAAACCTCGTAATGTTAGCATTTTTCCATTTTCCAAACCTCCTACTCATGCCTCGTGTGAAGTCGTTACACATGACCAAACCACCATAAACGATTTTCCCGACCTCATATTATTTAGAAATGTACTTAATCGAACACAATAAAAAATTACTAAGAACTAATGAAAACTATATACATGGTCATTTTAAATTCTTCATAATACTGTAAACTTACATCAATACTAGAAAATTATCCCATCTACAAGTTAAAAAAGAAAAAAAAAATAGACTTGTGTCTCTTTTATCCCCAACAAAGTTTAAATACAATTACCCTCAAAAAAAGTTTAGGTTTTTTTTATAACTACTATCTTTGTACTACACTGTTATAAGAATTGCTACCAAAATAATTTTCGTTTAAACTACCAGTAAGTTTTATTTTTTTTAAAAGCACTGCCAAATTTTATCCAAACTTAATAAAACATAATCTCACCCATTTATTTTTGAATTTCCATCTTAAGTTGTAAATTTTATCGCTTTAACGAGACATTTTGATGAAGTTTAAGCAACTTTTT
>LHUT01000259.1:6895-38489 GCA_001412135.1 Silene latifolia subsp. alba
TGATAGATAACATAGATGGTAGTCGTGTTGTATAATTCATGTTTTGTTCATTCTTTGTTTTGTAAATCACTAAACTTGTTATTTATATAGAGAATTTCTTAATTGTAATTTCGATTTCACTACCTCGGGAAACCGTCGGGAAACCGAGATGGTAACATCTCCTAATTACCTTGACCGGGTAAGAAGCGGGTGTTACAGAGCGACTCCTTTTTTAGACGCTATTAATTTTATGTTGGCTTGCCTATAGTTTCTTGAACATATATGTTTGTAGCTGATATTGTATCTCTCATTATTTCACGTTATTACATTGTTACCTTTTGTTTTCAAAATCTGTGCATTATTAAAATTATTAAATATTCACTCCCGTGCAAATTTTGCACGTGATTAAACTAGTAATTTATTAATTGACTCTTACTCTAATACGGAGTAACTCTTAACGATGGTGAATTTTGGCATGGGTGTTAACTGTCACTTGCTTACTAATATAAATATTGGCGAACTAGAAATCCCATGAATTGGGAAAAAAAAAATTGAAGGAGTGAATTTGAAAAAGGGTTATGTTCTTTCATGAACATGATTTACTCAGTCATGTACATATATAACCATTTTACCCCCTTTATTTTAACACAATTTACTCAATTTTTAATTTCCTTCTTCCAATTAATACCACCCAACAACCGCCGCCCCTGCCACCACCCCCGACCTCAGATGATCCCTCACCCACCCAGACTGTCCCCACCCCACTCAGACCCACTTGAACTCAAAATCACCTCTCCCTTGCCTCCTTGGAAGTCCAAAAAGAAACCCAATATTATTATTGGATTTCCGGCTTTGCCATAGCACACGTATAATACGTTCAAGAGTCTTTTCAAGAGGAATCAACAACAAAATAATAGGCACACATTCATTTGATTCATGACGTCAAAGCATAAATGAGATGCAATCATGTACTTTAGTATGCAATGAGTAATGACACAAAGGCAGAAACCATGTTATATAATTTGCATAAAGCCTAATTTATTATCCTTAAACTAATTCTCCTTAATTTGATATAATTGATGCATGAATGAATAAGTTAGCATCATTACTTGACTATCCGTAATTGAGCAATTTGATTCATATTTGATTAATTTTGATAGCAAGAAAGGGAGAGAATTTTTTTGTGTTTTAGAAGAAGGGTAATGTAAGGAAAAGTAATGACAAAAAGTACATGAAAAAGTAAATCATGTACTTGAAAGAGCAATAATGTTTGAAAAATTGGGGATTTTGGTTGCCCAATTCACATAATTTGCATTTTTGCTTGCATTACCAATTCCTCTAGAGAGGAATTTTATTCCATAGTCGCCCTAAATAATAGAAAACTCTCGCATGAATTCATTTCTTACATGCTAACCAAACAACCTTTTAGCAATTTACATGATTTGGACATGTTTTTGAGATTCATGGGAATTTAATTTTGTCCTCATTACAAAACCATCAATTACAAAGTATTATTTTTTACATAAATAAACATTTATTTATCGGAAATTATAATCAAAATTTCATCCCAAAGTCTAGGAAAAAACAAATGGTAAGAAAATAGAAAAAAAGGAGACAATAATAACATAGCATGGTGGAATGAAGTTCGAAGCTTGGGGGATTGAAGCGAGTGAAATTTCAATTTGTGCCTTCGCATTTATATTTGTTTATTTAAATTGTGGGGGGCTGTTAATCTTCACGCACCTAAATACGTCAGATCATTAAAAACAAAAGCTGACACTTACAGAGAAACAACGAAACCACGAACTAGTATATACTCCATGCTAAACCAACCACATCAATACTACCTGATAGGTGAATGAAAGGGGGATTCTCTCTCTAATAATGTAGAGGAAGAAGTCCTCTCAAAAGAAAAAAATCCTCATAATTAAGAGTTGGGTGTTGAATTCTTTTGTTAGCTTTCTTACCAACTTCATCTCTTTGTTAGAATTCTATTCTTGAGTTTTACCTTCTATAAGATTAAACTTTTTTTTGCTCTCCATTTTAGCTTAGAAGAGTTTGTCCAAGTCATTTATCTTAAAAATGAAGTTTAATTCAAGGATCTAAACAACAAATTTCTAGGTTTTGGTTCATCTTATATTGATATGGGTTATAGTGAAACCTTGTTAAACTTTGGAAAGATTTGAAATAAGTCTTCATTTCTTTGGACTTTTAGATGTTAATTTTTAAGAAATTCCGTCATGAATTTCTATCACATCTGTTTTTTGATTGTTTGCAAGTTAGTTTTTTAGTTGTTTTCTCCAAATTTAGTGTTGGTTTGGAATAGAGCTTGAATCTTTAAACCTCCTTTCTTTGATTAATACTAGAAGGTTGTGATTATTTTATTAGTTGCAGGATATTGAGAATGGAGATTTGATTGTGTGCTTCCTTACTTATCTTTAGATTTTTCCCCCCTTTCTTTGCGATTTTAAAGTTTCACAACACTATTTTAAAAATTGTTAATTTGTGCCCTTTGTTTCCCAATGTATTTTTATGTTCTTTTGGTGATTTGAAAGTTTTTTGACTTTCAAAAAAAAAAAAAAAAATACAACCTGATAAGCCCTGGGGCTTTTCTAGAAAAAAAGAAAACTAACCCATTTTTATTTTCAAGTGTGTACATATGAATGCTAGTTGCAAACCAACATTGTTGTATACTTCGTAGTTCAGTGGGGAAAGAGAGAGATTACAAATACAAAATTTATCTTTTGAAAGGGAAAAGCCGCTTTTCGATTTCCCTCAGGACAACATTTGACAATACTGCACAGGGCTCATACTAAAGAGCAAAGCTAATGGCTTGAGTTCATGAGAAGAGAATAAACAAGTACAAACATAAACTACCTCCTCAGTTCTCATCAATAGTAGCTACTCAGCTAGTAGAAAAGAGCCAGGCAACATAAATATACAGGACATACACTAAATTTACCAGGGTACCCAGATATTTGTATCGTACTGACCAGAAGCTGAACAAAGTTCCTAGACCAATGGGGATGAACTTAATGCCCGTCAAACCCGAGTTGATGATATCATAAAGCAAGCTTTCGAATTGTTAGTTCCTTAAGCGAAGTTACCAATCTGCGAAATACCTTCAGGGAATGGCCAACCTTATCCTGCATGTGCAAGCAAATTCAATTGGATGTGAGAGACATTCTGCTGGGTAGCATCATTTTTTTCCTTTCTTCGACGGTAAGCCGTTAAGCATATTGTACAATAGACATTTAGAAAAGATTTCACCAACGGGACAACTAGCTATCAAGGTATGATTCCCTCTTGGGACAGACTATTTTACAACACCCCAATATTTCTCATATGCTAACAGAGTAACAGCACAAAGAGCCCATTACTGGACGCCCAATAATAAAATTTGTATAGAGAATTACATTAAATGACTTACTTCACAACAGAATGATACCAATTTGATAAACATTTATGCTATATTCCAACATAATCAAAAGCCAAAGAATAGTGAGTTTTAGGTTCAGTTGGAAAGGAAACAATGGGACTCCTACAGTTTGAAAGAAGTTTCAAACTTCCAAAGCTCTGGAAAACAAAACGCTAATGAAGTTGCCTCAATTAATTCACAGAGGGCTGATTGCCAAAGCACCAAAAATCTAACAAAATTAAAAAACAGCTTTGGAATCAAAGATAATTCCTCGACAATTTTTGGAAGTTCTTTATAAAATGTGCATGGAAGAGAAGTACAAGAAAAAGTAGCAAACACCGGGAAACAACTACCAAAATTATTCAACGATTATTGCAGATGTAAACCACACATCAGCAGCAAATAAGATCCCATTATTTAGATGACCAAATCCATTATAACAGTACCTCATTCAGCAATTCCAGCCTTTCTAATATGGGGAGTAATCTCTCACATAATGGCGAGAAATCTTGTTTAGTATCCAAACCAGTGTATGTAATCAGGTTTCCAGATTCAACGGGTCCAGCAATATAAGAACTGCCACAAAACGAGCATATAAGTATCAATCAAGGAACTAAAGTTTCTCAATGAAAGAGAAACGATATAGACAGAGATCATACATGTCCTGAAAATGGATTAGGATCACATTCAAAAGATGTTCTGCTAGTAGAAGAGATAACGTGACTAGCTGATCCCTGTCGCCAACTATCTGACACATCTCCACCATTGCAATGTACCTCCTGTGAGAACAGAAGTAGGCAAAATATCCCAATATTAAGTGCTAGCTCTTGAAAAACAAAGGAATTTGAAAAATAAGTAGCAAATGAAATCATAGCTTTCAATGAATGGGGAGACTAGAGCCTGAGAGCCTAGATGAGGTCCAAATAGTTAAAATATATCAATCAGTATGAATTTATCTTTATGTGCATCTTCAAGTCCTTCAGTGCTTTGCAGTTTGAAGGTCATCTGCCAGAAAGTCAAATGAATTCAAAGGCTGTACTGAATTCATATGGCTTTAGCACTTTATTTGGATGGCGAGATTGATGGAAGAGAGTGGGAAGGATTTGGCGGGGAAAAAAATTGAGGGATTCATTTTTCCCTCCAAGAATTACAATCTTCCCAATACAGAAGATTTGGAAGGAAAATTATCTTATTACTCCATTCTCCCACCACGCCCCTTCCTTCCCCCTCCTTTCCCCTTCCGACGACTTTTTTTATCCAAACAAAGGCTCAGTGGAATACTAAAGGGTCTGCCCATCTCTTACCCTCATGTAGACTTTTCTGAACATCTCTTGAGAAGCTTTATAAAATCTTCCTCGTATAAACGAGAAACTATTTTCAACGAACTTATCTTCTTTTTTCGGTGGAAATGATGTAAGAATTCATCCCTGATGTGTTGGCTCAAGTGGTTAAAAAATGAGCGACTCATGGGCCTCTAAGGTTAAACCCTTGTAGATTATGAGTACGTCTCTGTAAGAAGAGCCTACCCTCTAGTAAAAAGGTGGCTAACAGCTAAGTTAATATGGTGATTCATATCTAAGATTTACCTAGTGAGACCAGAGGTAGCTGTTATGCGTTCCACCGAAATCCAACAAATGATTAGATAAAAGTAGTTTGACACAAATAGAAGTAGAGAGCAAGACCGTTGTCAAAATTTGAACTTCAGTAGCCATTATTGACATTAGACCTATCGAGCAGGTTGGGCAGATCAAGTTTGGGTTATACAGGTCAATTTAGAACAAGGGCCGGGGCTATGTTACTCAGACTCGTTTAGGAATATCCGACACGGGTGCGTGTCCAAGTGTCGCACTCGTCTATTTTTTTGAAAAATATGCATATTTTGGTCTACAATGAGTATCCAAGTGTCATGCCCATGTCCGAGTGTCGGACACCGGTACGCGAGGAAATTAGAAGAGTCGGACTAACATAGGGTCGGGGTTATACGCGTCACGGTCAAGAGAAGGGTTAAAACATAACTAAACGCCTTTTTATATGCCATTATTAAATGAAATCATATTTCTATTAAAATTACTTTGTTCAAATATCAGTTTTTAAACCATATCAATCATTTATGGTTTTAAGTCGATTTATTATAGTTAAAATACTTTAATACTATTATTAATCGTAACTATATTAAACAATATTGGCATCTTATTTATCTTCACATCTTTTAACAATTTCATAGCTTTCACATTCATTACTCCCTGCATCCCACTTATATCGTCTCCTTTTGGCTAAATATATGCATTTAAGAAAAAGTGATTAAAAAACATGTTTACCTTTAACTAGGAGTAAATGAGGAAACTTAGTTGGAACAAACATTAGTACACTTAGTTAACTAGGGGTCATATTGGGTGATAACATGTGACAGACCCAAATAAAAGACTCATCCTTCATCATCCTACTAAGAGAAACATGTATAAGCAATTGTTACTTACCTTGTGTTTGTGTTGTCCGACGGTGAAACACGAGCCTTCTCGGCAAATGTGTTAATTACGTCATCCACTTCTTGTCGTGATAGTTCATTTATGTCTTGAATCTAGAAATTAACAGAAAGTGTTAAGCAGATTAACTATCTGGTCCTTCAAGGGAAGCAAAAGGCAACAAGAACCAGAGAAGTGCCCAGGCTTTATCTCTTACCTTATTAAGCAACAAAGATTTCTCATCGGCAGACCTTTCAAGGGAATTTGTCACAGTGTTGAGAAAATTACATAGCAATGCTAATGTTGGTTGTTGCCTTCCACCACTCTTACGATAAGCAGAATGATCATCAGAAACCTTTTTGAAAGGGACCAAATTGTAAGGACAAAAGACGAATAAAATTCAGCAAGAAGAACAGCATCATCGGATTTTGACATATTGAGAAGTAGTATCAGACTTAGCATTACATATCTACCTGCAACCTAAGAGACTTCTTGGTGACTTGAAAATAAAGGTATGAACTCAGTCTGAACCCTATATGAAATTTCTTGAGTTCAAGCTTCCTTCGGTTCTGAATACCCAACAAGAAAATCATACAATAATTATAGGTTATCAAAACAAGTGATCAAAAGCAAGTAAAGCGAGATGTAAAAATACTTGAGTTACCAAGTGAAATAAGAGCATTTACCACAGGAGATTGTGCTGCAGAGGAAGAAGAAAATGACTCAAAATCTTGTGAAAACAAATCACGCATCAGACGGAAAAGGCCTTGGACAAATCCGTACTCGTCATTCTCTTCATATGGCCAGGTCTGCATGATACAAGAAATGTGAGTCATGGCGACCATAAAAATTCCTGAATGTACTCCACTTCTACTCACAAACTTATGTATACAAAATTAGGAGGGTTTGAATATTATTAAATATCAAGCACCCACTCCTGCCCCAATAGCACGCAAACTCCAAGTGATGGTCATAGCCGCATAGCGTAGCATTTGGATGGGTACTTGATTTATTGTCGAAGGCAGCAGACTTTTATATTGTAAGAGCTTTGATGTTTTGTAAGACACGTTAACAAAGAACAAAAGAACGATAAAACGAGTTACTCAATGGAAGATAGATAAACTTGTGAAATTTACAATGTTCTCCTGTTGATTCAATCTAAGGATATCAGTAGTGTGTGCGGTGTCTGATATTGGCATAGTGAACATGTGTCATTTTTTGTCTCGGATGTGGTACGTGTCAGATAAGCAACACGACGGCTAAATGAAGTGTCAAAGGAACACACACACACTCATGTACAAAATATGATATGCCCTTTTACCTTACTCAATATGGCAATGACAAGATTAATAAGTTCCATCACCATTTCATTAGCTTCAGAAATGTTTTCATGCAGAACCCAGTCAAACAGAGCAGGATGGGCTTTGACAAACTCAATGACCTCCCGAACAACTTTATTTTTCACCTTCAAAATAAAGAAAAGATAAGTGTTATATTCACTGTACATAAATGCTTCATGTATCATGTGCATAAGTTCTACTAATCTAGCAAACACATTATTACGTAAGACCATAGACAGACAGAACCATAAATCTATTGATCAGTACAGCTGCCATACGAGCAAGGATTGACAACCCATCCAAAATTGAAATAAGACAAACTACAACCCCGATGTGTTAGGAAACATATAGTATAATCCTATACCTACAATACAATTAGTTTAAAACGCATTGTCGGGCAAATGAATAACAGGAAGGCATAACAAGTGTCCCTACATTAACCAAAGTCTCAACAAAAAAGCATTCAGTCATATTACACAAGATGACAAACATGAGAAGATCGTATAAACTATTACAGTTAACATATCCAGCAAAACTTGTCGAGGACATATTTAGCCTAATTTCAACTGAAGGGTCCACGAATCAAAAATTGGAGCTCGAAAATGCAACAGTTTTTGGTCAAAAGAGCATTGGATCAACAAGTTCAATCCCTGCATTCTACTCACCACTAATCCACTATATAGCATCAATTTAAAGTATGCCCAAGAAGAATTAAGAGACAGCAGGAGAGGTTGTGAAAAATTGGGAAAATAATTTAGTTAACTGATCAGTATTAACTTCCTCCACATACCCTGTTTAATTTACTAAATTGGGAGAAAGATAATAAACATTATCCCTAAGAAAAATGGCAAAAAAATACCATAATAGCACTTCTGAAACCTATCTAAGAATCCAAATTTGATTATACTTCACAAAGGCTATTATATGCCGATGTGGGGGTTGAGGCAGAGTGTTTGGCTGGTAGTTAGGATTCAAGAGGACCATTATCAGGATTCAAGAAGACCATTATCAAACATCTCAACCAACACAACAAATATAGAGAAGATAGTTATCAGACCTCAAAGTAATCAGTTGCATCAACCAATGAACTCAAAGACAGCACTAATCTCAACACAGGGGCAACTATCACTTGTTGCTTGTTAACATCCACTGTCAGTTCTTTTCCAAATCTAGCCTCCACCCGTCTAAAACTTCCCTGAAGTAACAGATATGTCAGGAAATGAAGACTAAAGAAAGCAAAATACTGATGTAAAGAATAGAATATACCTTCATTGGCATATGCAATGCCTTGCACAAACCCAAATGTTCCAAGGCCCCCATAGATGACAGAACCTGGGCCCCAGCCTGTCCGTACTTGTGACTGATCCTTAACAACAAAGCAAGTTCAGCCTCAAGCGTACATGCTCTCTGCAATGCCTCCATAGCACGTCGACCATCCTAAATTGAAGTAATGGGGTCATTTATGAATGTCAATATAAGGATGAAAAACCTTATTGGTAAACTAGCAGTACGGAACTATTGAGGTCAACTGCCAGAAGCCGTGTTCATCCAATCAAACTTAAATTACGCAACCATACCAACAGAAATTACTACTAATGTCCATAAGCTAGTAATCTAGTCTAAAAAGAGAAGAGTATCAGGACATTGTTAAACAGCCTAACCACGTGGCAATACATAGTTGTAGGGCCTCCCAAGTCCCAACCAAAGGCAACTCGTACTTAATGAAGCAAAGGGCGGTTTTGTCTGGTTCCTGGCAAAGCCCTCAGGCCACTAACAGGCAACATGTTACCCTATAGCCCTTACACAATCTTAAGACACTAAATTCTTCACGAACACAAAAAACAAAGTTCTCATTGTAAACAAATAAAGATAAAGGGTCTGACGGAAAACTTCTCACTTCTTGAGATCGAATAAAAAATGACGTTTTACTTGAATCTGTGGCTCAGGCGATCCCCGCATCTGCTGTGCAATGCCAGCACTTTTCCATGTTGCAACAACTAATGGGAGAGACTTTTTTTTCATGCACAGGATATGCTTCTGGACTAGTTTTGACATTTCTTTAGTAGATAGAGAGTCCATTACCAGCTATATTACTCAGACTCACCTATATATGTGTCGTATTTGACATGGTGTCGGAATGTCTGACACTTGGATCTCATTTTTTAGGAGATAGGAGCACAGTCAAAGAATAACCCATTTTTCTAGACTAGGACACAACATGTTGAGAAATAATCCATAAATCTTGTTTGTTAGAAGCCAGATGCTTGATACTTGAATTATGCCGATATACTCAAGAAATATAATTGGACATGGCACGTAGATAAATGAAAAGGCTGGAAACAAATCAAGACACAGACAAAACAAAAGCCCAATTAATTTTTCCTTTTAGCGGACAGCTGTTTGTCTTTAAATGGCTACTTAGATAAAAAAAAATATGTAAATATTTTACTAACATGTAAAAATTCTCACGTAGATCATTGAAGGTGTAAAGCAGGTTCAAAATAACTCACATATACAGTTAGCAATAAGCATTAGTGAGCGTTGGAAATATGTAGGCGATGAAGGTTCGTGGCAACAAGGTGCAAGGCGAGGGTGAGTACCTTGTAGACAAAAGGCACACTATTTTTTATTGTAAAATAAATCACATTTAAAAAAAGAAGGGGACACAAAACTCGCCAATAACCTATGTTACTCCGACTCTTCCAATTCCCTCGCGTATCCGTGTCCGACACTCGACACTCGGACATGGGTATGACACTTGGACACCTCATTTTTAACAAAAATATTGCATATTTTTCATAAAAATAGCCGAGTCCGACACTTGGACACGTGCCCGTCTCGGATACTTCTAAACGAGTCTGAGTAACATAGCCAATAACGCCCTTTTTTGGATTTTAATGAGGGCTAACATGTAACAGGATAAAAGCTAGCGATGAAGTGATAAATATAGGGGTGTCATAATGCCACGAGAGTATTGAACAAAGGCACTGGATTTCTGTAACCTGTAACCTGACTATTTTGCCCTTCTATTTACGTAACCAGCAAAGAAAGCATGTGCTGTCATTCTTTGCTTATGGCCCACCTTTTCCATCATATCTTTACCTGTGCGGTTTTCTATTTTGTCTCTACCCATGAATCAAAAGTAATACTTCCTCCGTTTTTCTGTTTTTTTCCCACTTCCCTTTTATGGAAGTTTTTTCTTTTTTCCCCCCTTCTATTTCTTTCCCATTTTGGCAAGTTTATGTGTTCTTTTGCTAAGTTGTCCTTGTACATTTATAACAATTACAATAATTGCCACCAGAATTCTACACTAGACTACCAGTCCCACCCACCTTATAACCAAGAGTCCAAGACCCACCTTATAACCAAGAGTCCAAGACCCGTCCTTACACTGAACACCCTACCCCATCCCATCCAACGCCCAGCCCCAACACCAGATTTCATCTCTGACCACCGGAAACCTCCCACTGACTCACAAGAAAGCAGCCACCGACTCGCTGGACCATCCTAAGTTGTGCAATGCCGCCTCCAACGTCTCCCTCTTTGATTCCAGCAAACTCCAACTCAGATTTACAATCGGCGTTGCTCCTCTAGCCCACTAGATCTACTCTCGTCGTCATTTTCAACGCCTTTCCCTCCATTATCATTTCTCGCAGTCGACGTTTCTTTCCCTCAATTATCATTTCCAGCAGGCGACGTTTCTTTCCCTCCATTGAGGCGTCCGATAGTGGCAGTAGATTTTGTGGGATGAGAGTAGTGGTAGATTCGCTGGCGGTTGTTGTTGGCGGGTTCGTGGGTTTGAGGGTGGTAGTAGTTGGTGTAAAGTCTGGCTGGTCGGCAATTTGGATTCGCTGGCGGTGGTAGTTGGTGAGTTCATGGGTTTGTTAGTGGTGGTGGGTTCGTGGGGTCGCTGGCGATGGTAGTTGGTGTAAAGTCGGCTATGGTCGGCGATTTGTATGAGTTTGAGGGTGACCGATTGGAGCCCCGGTGGCGAGGTTGGGATGGTTTGTTGTTGGTGGGTTGAATGTTGGTGTGAGATTGAATGACAAGAGCGTAGAATGGTCAAAATGGTGAAAACCAAATGGGAGAATGAAAACAACGGAGGAAGTAATAATTAGTACATGCCACTGCTCTTAATTTCTTATACCAATTTTAATTAGTGACAAAAATACTAAAAACATTTTTTATAAAAATAAACAATAATTAAAATATAACAATTGCATAGAAATCTAAAATAAAGAATTAAATGAGCATAAGAGTCGACCTTCACAATATCGAATGTTTCGACTTACTTCTTGCTCGAAAATACTACAAACATTTAACAAATGATAACGAGGAGCCACCATAAAATTTAAGTTGCTTGAATCCACAATCCAAAAATGATAATAAAAGTCCAAATTTTCGCATAATTAAAGTTCTGAACGAATTCTAGTTGTAATATACTTAACTATGGACAAAATGATAATGATAATAATAAGAGACAGTGAACTTATGTCCCTTGAACCCACAAATTTCTTTAAAAAAATACAAAAAACTGAATAATTCAAGCTCATTGCTTTTTAATTCCTTGATAAAAATAGCGTCTGGCAACCGTCAACATGACATTATTATTATTGGTGAGACTATTCATGCCATGGAATTATTGGTGAGACTAACCATGCTATGGATTAAGCTCTCTGTTCATGTTCATCTTCTTGCCGTCACAAAGGAAAATGATGAGGTTTGGTGAAGTTTTATTCTTGTGGGTAAAAAAACGAAATCAAATTGGTTAAGTGTAGAGCGGGGAATGCATCTTCTTTTTTGCAAGAGAAAATAAGTGGCGTATAACCCCAGTGGTCTATTTCATTCTGGCAGTACCACAACCCTAAATATAAGGGGGTAATATAAGTAGAAGAAAATATGGAGCTAGCATAAAAATGCGTCTCGCTAACTGCACCTTCTCTAAAAGACGCACCAAGGTGCCACACCAAGTCTTTGGCGTAGAGCTTCTGAGGCACGCATTTTTAAACTAATACCCTTTATAGAATTTTTTTTTTGCGTTTCTCTCCTTCCCCCTTCCTCTCCAAGCTTTACACCCCCAAGGAACCGCCCCTTTGCTTTTCTTCCAAGTCAAACTTTTATGTAATCCCTCTCATTCTTCTCACTCCCTTCTTTCTTCATATAGTTCCATCCCATTAATGAAGATTTCTACAAGCGTGTCAGAGTCAAGTCATACTATAGTCGTCCCATACTCTGGCGAGTCTAACACATGTCATGTATTGTGTCGACACGTGACACGCTGGTGATGTGGCATGTCGCAGTAACTACGATTAAGAAAATGCCAAGAAGAAAACCATATACCAGAGGAAGTTGGGACAAAAAAAGGTAAATCCTAAAGTCATCAAGTATGGTTTAACCTAAAAAAGTGTCACATGACGAGTAGTAAACAAGAATGACGAACAATCATAAAGGGTCTGTCTTTCTAGAGTGTCAACACATTACAACCTATTTTATAACTTTATACTTTTTAGATGGTCCTATGACATTTGGGTTTGCTGGTTGCAGCTAATCGTATAAATGGCTATACTAATCACATCTGGTTGAGATGACATCTTTTGAGCCACTACATCACAATTAATACCACTGCTTTTTTTCCCTATTTCCCCCTATTTACTTTTTCCAATGGTGCCACGATGGGATATACAAATACAGGGCAGATCTAGTCAAAATGACAGCAGGCTATACGTAACACAAACCTGATGAGAAAAATGGCTGATGCTCATCAAGCAAGACCTCAAAAAGCCTCTGCTCTGGAGTTGATTCAAGAAGAATTTCTCGTGATCCACACATATTAAAGCATCCAGAACAAAATGTGATATTGTCTTCCCAGATTCACTTCCTTGGGTGGCATCTTTTATGACCTGCAAATTAAGAAGAGAACAATTTACATATTGACATCCAACTACGCCAAAGCGTGAAACAGGAGAGCTTACACTGAAAAATCAAGTAGCATAGGGAGATGGAAATGTAAGTTATTGGAGGAGAAGAATATGTGGACACCTAAATCATATCAAGTTAGGCAGACACGCAAAGGAACAACTTTAGATAAGAAGTACAGGACCCATTTCAATAAGCAAAAATTCAAAATATTCAACTTTTAGTAGATAAAATTTGCTTTCCCTCGAAATGATTATCCTATGACCAATTACAAGAGGACAACAGGCCATAACAACGTTAGTACAGGTTCCCATTCTCTATTACTTCAACTTCTAAATATGACAAGTGCTTTCAGCTGGCAACCTACCAAATCAAGAATAGCTTGGGCCTCTTTCTGCAATATAGAGAAGTTTGACCTAGCAAGTTCAGCTTGCTCCTTATCGATCTGAGAGAATAAAAGTTTTGTCAAGCAGGACTTCTAACCAAAAACTCAAACTTGAAATTAAGGAACCGCGGAAATGGGAGCCAAGAGCAATAAGTGATCAATGTACCTTCCCCAGGTCCACTTCTTCATTATTCTGATCTGTACCAAGCAGCAACTGCAGCATCCTCCGCGGAACGTCTGGGTCAAGCATATGCTGACAGTACTGGAAGTAACTAAGCAGCAAAGCATACTGCCTGATTCACATAGCACTTTATCACTCATGAATGATCACAAGAGCAGTAGACACATACAACCACCTGATGGAAATCATACCTTCTCCTTAAAGCTTCTGATGAATCTTGCCTCAGTACTGACAGAGTAAGTTTAAATAATATAGAGAGACAAGCTCCATTTGATAACTGTTTGAACATGATGACATCAAGACATGCAATAGCATCTGAATTCAACCCAGCTGGGTATAAGAATCTATGATCCCGAAGCTTGGCCATACATGTGAGGGCAACCTAAAATATTCGAAGATCAGACAGTTTCAACAACATGACAGTTTACAGAATATTACACAGAATACCAATATCAATTAGTTGCCATTAGTTAGTGTACTGTGTACATATTATTGATTGTAGACAGTCAGAGAGTCAATTAGGAGCTGTCAATTACTACGATAGTATCCTAATTATGTATAGTTAGTTTACCTAAGTTAGCTTCCTAGTTTTGTGTATAATATGGCTTACCTTTCAACAAAATATATATCAAATCATTATGTTTTTATCTCATTTAACAATGACCAATTTGATACTAAGAGATTACATATTGAATGAAATCGGAATGAAATAGGAATGAATGAAACAGGAATCACATATTGACTAGGATTACCTGTGTCAGCAAAAGCGCCATCTTAAGTGAACAGTCAGGTGATGCAGAAGCGCTCAATGAAGCATCAAGCAATCTGCCAAAACAAATAACCATCATGGATTGATGAACTTTAAAATAATCATACCCGTAA
The DNA here is from genome assembly GCA_001412135.1 of Silene latifolia subsp. alba. Lineage (NCBI taxonomy): Eukaryota > Viridiplantae > Streptophyta > Magnoliopsida > Caryophyllales > Caryophyllaceae > Silene > Silene latifolia. The sequence continues at coordinate 21,459 of LHUT01000259.1, forward strand.
TATGTAAATATATTACTCACTGGTACAAAATTTCAGTTCGATTTTGCAGGGAAGACAATCTTCTTGAAGCAGAGATCTGCAAGACAACGGCGAAGACAAAGTTACCAAGGCCAGTGAACCATGAGACCCAGCAAAAACTAATAAAAAAACTATTTGGAGCATCCTTTATCAGACAAACAGAAAAAAGATAGGCACCCCCACCCGTCCAGCCACAAAAAAAAAAGAGAATCAATACGAATAAAACCTCAACAATCTGAGACCAGCCAGTTAGCATATGAAGTTGTGCAGCTTGTTCCTCAAGGTTCCTATTGTATTTCCAAGCCCACCTCAGCAATCGCTGAATCATCTCTCTTAAATCATTAAGCTCCAGCTCATTGTTGAAGGCACTCAACTAGCAACGCAACAAATAGTGTCATTCCATACACGAGAAATGCTAGACTGAACATCGAAGAGGTAATTTATAGAAAAGGTGCAACACAACTACCAATGTTTTGTAAAATAGGATGGGCATTAAAAGTTACATCACAAACCTGCCAGAGCTTATCCCGAAATGATTCAAGATTAATTAGCCGGTCCCCTCTCTCTGAGTAATGGTATACACCATTCTTTTCAGAGACAGAACTTCGAAGTATTTCTTCAGCCTGAAAAGAGAAGGCTCATTTTAAAAGCTTTATACAGAAATTTAAAAGATAAAGCAAATGAAAGTAAACATTATAAAGTTATCAGGCTTTACCAGCATACTACACTTCACATTGGCCACAACTTGTGAATAGTCCATAGTGGCCTCAGGTGGTCGAAACTGAATGAGGTCGAGCAGTTCTAATGCCTGAAGTTACGGGGAGCATACATATGAGATGTATTATGCACAAAAAAACCAAAAATTATTTTTAAAATTAACTGTAAGAAAAAAGCTGTCTAATAATGAAGAATCACATCGAATAAGCTTGAAATAGAATAAAGCTCGCCACTAATGAAGGTTTCTGAACTCAATAAAGTGTAAGCAACGAATTGCGTCTATGCACAAATTGACAGATTAGGATCTATTAGTTTTTGGCAGCTTGCTCCAGCCAGACTGTCAAATGACTTCTGAAGTTCATTACTTCTTTTCCTTAAATCAGTTGCTGGCCTTGCTGGCTTGCTGCACAATTACCTAAACAGATGGTTTCTCGCTGATGAGATTGACAGTAGCTTGTGCTCTTGTAGCACAATCTATAACATCGAGATTCAAGTGTGTCCACCACAAAAAGTTTAAAGCTATTTCGTATAGCGAATATAAATCTAAACAATGAGTTGAGAAGAGAGTTGCACATGTACCTTATTTTTAAGAACTGATCTAGTTCGGGTACTTTCATCTGCATTCAGCAGTGCAAAGGAAGAGGCAATATCTTGATCGCTCTCAACATCATCTGTAGCCTTCCCAAATAAACAAGCAAGGATCTTGCGGCATGTTTCTCGATGATTGAAACTTGCAATATCTCCAGAATGCAACTCCACTGCCAGAAGCTTCAACAACCACGCTCTCTGAAAAAGACGAGAAAATATCTAAGTCCATGATGAACCTCATTTAATTACACAGTATTTTCTTGAGCCAAAGTTCATGTCTCATTAGTCAATTTCAAAGTTTAGACGCCTGAAGTTAAGTTTATAGTTCATCAAAATAGATATTCTACCTAGATTTATCAAACTGTTCCTTGAACAAACCTTTTTCTCTCAAAAGAACGTTCTATTATCAACCTCCTGCACCGGACACTGTGTCTACTCTGCCTAGCATTCCGCTAGCAAGTGTGTCAAAGATACCCCCAAGGCCAATTACTAGAAGGAATTTGGCACGTGGGTAGAAGCAGGATAGATGATCTTGAGAGGTGAGAGGGAAGCATGACTATTCAAGAATCTGTGACACCTTAGGGGGCGTTTGGTTGAGGGGTTTCAAGAAAGGGAATGGGAATGAAACCCTTAGATGATGTTTGGTTACCTCAAAATTTCATTCCCTTTACCCAATATTCAGTTTTGGTTTACCACTTTACCCTTCATCCCTCATTTTCATTCCTCCCCCCCCCCCCCCCCCCNAAAAAAAAAAAAAAATTTTTATTCCCCCCCCCCCCCCCCCCCCTCTCCAAGGCTTTGGAATTCCCTTTCCCCATTACCTCACCCCACCACCAACACCCGTCACCATCTTTGACAAACACTCCTCTCACCGTCACCAGTGGTAGCGTGGTGCCCACCCTCCAACCCACTGTCCTCCGGCGACCTCCCTCCCCACTGATCTTCCCTATCGACTCCACAATAAGCAATAACGTCAACCCCTAAAAAAAACCTCCCCATCCCCGAAATCCCCTCCCCAACCCTCTAAAACACCAAAGTTTGGTGTTTTAGAGGGTGGAGGAGGGGATTTCGGGGATGGGGAGGATATTATTAGGGGTTGACAGACGACAGTGGTGGGTGTAGATTTCGAAGGTTGTGGAACGTGGGTCGAGCAAATTGACGGTGGCAGTTTCAGGAGTGTATGGGTGGTGGTGAAGGTGAAGGTGCGACGGCGATGATAAAGGTGTCGCCGTTACTGGCGGCAGTTTCATGAGTGTATAGGTGGTGGTGGTTGTGGATTAGGGTGTCTTTTGGGGTGGGGTTCGGTGGTTTTGGACTTTTGGCTGATGGGTAAATTGGGTTATTTTTGCCGTTATTCTCTTTCCTTTTCCTTTTCTCAACCAAACAACTTATTAAATCAAAGGATATTCCTTTCCTTTCCTCTTCATTCCCTTTCCCGATTCCATTGTCTTACCCTATCTCATACCAAAAGCCCCCTTAATTACAATGATCTTCTGATAAAAAATCAGATCATCGATAATGTATCTAGAGAAATGGATACTAAGTTCAGTTTTACAGTAGCAAACAGATAATCGGGAAAAGGGATATCGGTACCATAGTAGGAAAAACAATTTCCTCTTTCTAGCAGATAAGCAAGAAACTGGGTTCTCTTTGGCCCAGAAGATTTGAAGAAGAAATCAACAAATTGGTATACAGTTGAAAATATCATGATATGTTACAATGCAATTTAGATCCTCTCCGTTACCTCCCCTCTCCATTTGTTTTTAACGACCCAGATTATTTCCTACAACGATCTAACGGTTGCAAATAGAAGTAATGGAAGATGATGTGGTAGACAAATAATATATAATATTACCCTATTAGAAGTAATGGGCAAGAAATGGAGAGGATCCTTACTCATTACAATGTGCAACAAAGAGAGAAAATTAAAACAGGGCTAGACACGGGAAAAAACACTGCAATATTGGCTTGAAAATATTATATGCACAAGAAATAACATAGCAACTGTCATTAATATTACCTGATGGAGAGAGCTGATTCGCAAAGCCTGAGCACTATTTCTTTTAGGCAGTGGAGCAATGCCTATAATATCTAGATGCTGCAGTGAATACAAAAAAGCTTACTAATTGTAGGATGTTATATAGTGATATCTAGATCAAATAACACTAAGAATGAGATAACCATGAAACACATACCTTAACAAAGAAGTGATATCTCTTATTACTCAAAAGATCCATAACTGGACCAGATGTAAGTTCGTCAATAGATAAATCATAAAGGAGCTGTGGATTGGACGAAACTAATGTTTTAGATGAAATGCAAACCAATATCAAACCGCCAATGATCAAGAGAAGCTAGACTGAACCAAACCTGAAAACTAAACTCGTGGAGCAATGAATTCACATCTGGCTTCAAAAGCTTGTCCAGCATGTCCAGAATTATTTTTAAACAGCTGCATTTCCAGCAAACAGATTCATGAGCAAACTAACTGCGAAGTACAATAAACGAATTCAAACCAAGAAGCTGTCAAACCTGTAATGAAATTTGGGCTGTAATATTGTACGCTCTATTGGTGTATCCAAATCAAATTTAAGTAGCAAATGGGTCACATTTGGCGCTGGTCTGCTAATATTGTCGATCAGAAGCTGAAAAAATAATCAGATGGTAACTATGCAATGCCCAACCCTTCAAATAGATAATGATAAAGCTACAAAATTATGATCACTATTACCTGAAGTATAAGTACACCTAGATCATCACTGATATCTTCTATCTTCTGACTTTCTTGGGATCTTATCTCTAGGCATGAAGCGTAATCCTCAACCAAGGAGGTAGCAGCATTGGCTTTCAACAGCAATTGAACAAGTCCCACCATACGAGAGCTGAAAACATAAAGTGTGAGTAATAACTCAACTACTATGTTTACAGCCTTGCTGACTTTTATGCGATGCATAGGAAAGGAATAAATCTCAAATCAACTGCTAAATTATTCCAGAACTAGGCGCCAGCACAGATTCTAAAGTGGTCACTATTTTTCAGTCTAGATTTAAAAAAATGATAAAAGGGGTTTACAGGCACAACAAACCATCAAACATGGAATCCATACCTCAAAGCGCTCATGATCTTGATGGAATACTGCTGTATAAGTGGCTGTAAATCATATCTCACATACTCCAACAGAGCTACAATTTGGTTATGATCTTGAGAAAGAATTACGTCCAGAGGCTACGGAATAGAGGAAATAAAAAAAAATCAGAGTAAGATCTCAAAAATTGATCAATAAAGTAGATTTTTTTTTCACAAAAAGAACACAAAAATAAGTATGAGTAATAAATAGATTAATAGAAAGGTCGGCTGGTCGGTCCTATACTCTTGCTCAATACAACTAGACCAGATCTCATCGATGCATCACAAGTCTAATATATTAATCCATTCCACCTGAACTCCTACTACCTCAACTGCAGCCGCAATCAAAGGAAAAACAGTTAAAAGGTTCAAGAGAAAAGAAAAAGAAAAATCAAAGAACCCTAGCACAGCTGCTAAAGAATACATGAGAGAGTAAGGTACAATAGTAAGACCATGAGCCTAACTTCTATGGAGGAATATCCCTAAAACCACACACCTATTTAAAAAATAAAAAAATGAAAAAAAAAAATCCCTGACCAAATGAGAAATGCCAGGTTAAAAGAATATCTTAGTAAAGAGGTTTGCAGAGCATGAACTGAATATAAGGCCACACAAAGCAGCAACTCTCCTACGCCATTAACTCCGAAACTGTCATTACGAAAGCAAAAATCACAGAACTACCTACAAAGTGATAATGACTTTAGACTGAGTTACCTGATAAAGTGGGCGCCAAAAATCACCAAGCTGTAAATCCTTCCCCAAAACAAGCAATATGATCTCCAGCGATAACTGCACAGCTTTCTCCATAAGGTTACCATGGATTTGGCTAGTGCGCTCAGCAATGATAGTGCTCACACCAGGTGACAATATACTCATGATGTTTCTAAATATGGTTTTGCCACTCATGAAATCCTGCAAAAGAGCTTACATATTATCACAAGGGGAGCTCATAACAGAAAAACTGGAAAACTTAAATTCCATTCAATTAATTAGATAGGGGCATATATATGACAAGGTCAAATCCCAAATTCATGCTCCTAGATACTGTAATATATTAAGGGGCTGTTTGGTTCAACAAGACAGAATGGAATGGAATGGAGTTTGATAGTATGGGCGTATGGAGGTCTAAATCCATATTTGCTTAATGTTGTTTGGTTCACCATAAGTTTGTAGAAGGGGGGAATGGAGTTTGAATCCAAGGAGGGAGGATGGGTATGGGATTCCAAGGGGTTGGGGTGGAGTTAGAATCTATTAGGTATCTAACTCCATTCCAAATCACCCCAACCAAACAATGGAATGGATCAAATCCATTCCATTCCAATAAAGCCAACCAAACACCCCCTAAGAGTATTTGCAACATGACAAGTGTCTCCAATTTTTGTCAGCACACTAGGAACTATTTGCACTTTCCCATAACCATTATCAACAATGAGGTATACTAGCTTTGTCAAGTTTAATAAGATCACACTAAGAAGATTTTATTCTGTTTCTGGATTAAAGTTACTCTTGTCTCATAAGCTCCTTTCAAATTGTTTTGCAACTGAATCAGTTAAGCATATTATTGCTGCTCAATTTTATGCAGCGGTTTATCAAGTCTCAGGTATTACGACATCTCCAGCAATTTTGCACTCTTTATATGAGGCATCGCATTTATATTTGTCAGACAGTGATCGCTTAGCATAGTCATGTGTTCATCAACACTAGCAAATAAATTTAGCTGGCTACAAGATCTTTCTTTCATAAAGAAATACTTCACTGAATTTAGTATTAATATGCTTCACAAACCCAAACAGAGTAAAAGTGAATTGAAAAAAGGCAGACAAACCTATGTTAGTGCGACAAAAGAGGCTCAAAGGGCTTTCCTCAATATTTATGTTTTTCCTTTCTTTTCTTCACACTTTATTTCTCCTTGTTCTTTCATTTACTCACTTGTTTTCATTTTTTTCTATTCTTCATTGTTTCACTACATCACAATGATGGTACCATAAAACTTTATATGTTTGTTTTTGGCCAACCCTAAATTATCTTTGAACTAAGTTTCTTCTTATTGATTAAGTTGTAGTGCCACACGGCATTTTGACCAATTATTCTATCTAGGACAGACATCTTAACCTTACAACTAAGCAAATAGGTAAACAGTCTCAATGACAAAAGAGTATTCCCTCTCATTTTCAAATAGCAAAACCAGCCTTAGCCAGGATCAATGCAAACAAATCTGACATACAACTAGCATACTTTCATAAGCTCAACGACAGGAAGGTGCACTTGAAGTTGACCAGCTTGCTGCACTGTTGAAATCTGAGATCTGTCAGCAACACTTTCAATATCCTCTTCTGTTATCTCATATGTGCTTAGTACCCTGCATTAAAGCACCGATCAATCACCAGAAATTGCACTCTAATAGGTATCATAAGACTACAAGGTATCATAAGACTACATAAACCAAAAAAACAAAGAAACCAAGAAGACATCTTGTCACAGCCAACGTCCACAGCTTAAAGTCACAAAACTACAAAAGGAGCTTTATTTGCATATTTCGGGCATTTTGTTTGACTATCGTCTATTGGTGTGACAACCAACAAGTCAATACTCGTGATATTTGCAGGTATTTAAGCCTTGTGTGGCACTAATCCTAATGTTTATGTAATGTGTTGGAAAGAGAGTGAGTGTGGATAACATCCTTCTCATCATTGTGAGTATGCACATGTCTGACAGAGATTAATTGGGGTTCGTATTGGAGAAAAAGATATGTCAGTGTCCCAAGTTCTTTGGTGGGTCTCTTTCGATGAAATTTGTTGGTAGAGGTGGGAGGAAACAAATGGTGTTACTTTGAAGATGTGCAACATACGGCTTTATTCCAATGTATTCAAGTTAAAAAAAATTCACGAATATTTTAGGAATGTAAGGGATCACATTCGGGAGAGGCTTGTATTTTTAAACCACTTCGGGCAAAAGCAGCAGCTTCAAGCAGAGTAACATATTGTCCTCTGAAGCTTTACATTCATATTAATGAAATTTTATCTTCCTATGCCAACTACACATCAATATGAATGAAGCCCTGCAAAAATGAGACTACTTACATTCGAAAATGATGAAGACAAGCCACTACCAACTGCCACTTTTCACAAGGATCCACATAAGCTCTTTGAGGAAAAGGCCCAAAGACTTGATCATATATGAATCTGAATATGCCAACAAACCTGCAGGCACCATAGAGTACCATTAAGCTTCAAGATAAGCCTGAAAAATGTACCATATAAGAGGGTACCTGGAAGGAGAAGAAAATAATTTTTTACCTACGGCCTCTATCACTAAAATCTCTTTCTTCAGCAATAAGAGCGTTGACAAGATTGATGAACGAAATTGTAGAAGGATAACATTCTCTCCTAGCCTCTATTTCATTCAGCTCAAACTGCATATCATAAACCTGTAAATAATAGAGATTTACCCTTAGTTCTTCCTACTGAGCATAGAACACTAATGTGAATGACAGTTATGACACATCTATGCTAATATAACATGGTTTTTCCTTCTTTCACAGAAGTTGGAGAGTTCAGCTATGAAGGAATCGGGTGGTAACTATAGCTGTAACTGGTACAATATATAAATGCTTAGAGTTTCACGAGCAAAAACTATCTATTACATTGAAGGCAACTATGTATTCAAACTACTTTATACATTAATAACTTGAAGTCATCCAAAAGATGCAAACCTGAGTGGCAACAGTTTGTGTATTGTTCCCAACTTCAGGTCCGACCACCACAGGCAAATCATACTGCTCAAGATAACCCCATATTGTGTCTTTCATCAAGGGAGAAACTTGGATAAATGTTGCTATGGCATCTCTTAAGGCACCCTGCACAAATATGTCAGCATTAAACAGGCAACAGTCATGTATTAAAGTTTGCTTTTGTCACAATAAGAAGGGGGAAAAGACAAACCTTGAGACTAGGAGGTACATTCTCATAACTAAGGAGCTTGAATAATGGCTCTATATCAGGGAACCAGTTTTTCTTTTCAACAGGATTCCCATATTCCACCACCTGCAATCCGATGTTTGGACAGGCCAATACAAGATCAGGAAATAGTAAAATCTCCTCAATACAAATTAGAAGAGAAAAGAAGAGAGGTTAGGCAATTACTTGACAATTTTAAAAAAACGTCACTTTGACCGGAAACGGTATGCAAACAATGTGTCAAAATATGTAAGGTAGAACTCAGAGTCGGTTAATTATTAGCAGCACCAGGAACTTAAAATTGTAATGAGTATTTAAATAATAATCAAAATTCGAGGAAACAAACCTTACGAAGAACACTTAGATATGCAATCAACGCTTTTGCATCCCCTTCCGGAAAATCTGGGAGCAATGAGCTAGAGCTCTGAAGAGACTGCTTAAATTTGTCCGCATATATAGATAGGCAATCAAACATAGTAGTCCAGCTAACAGAACGGAACGTTTTTCCCTGAAGCAGCTCAAAAACTTTTGACGCACCCTCTTGATTAGAAGCCTAAACGAAATCAGCAGATTAATTACAGATGAACACAATAAAGATCACCTTTCCGAAAAATTAGAGAAAAAACAAGTAAACTTTACGTACCAAGGCCCCTAACATTTTCAAGAAAGCAACCAATGTATAGAAGTTAGTATGATCTTCTGCCGCAAAATTCACAAACGTCCACAAAACATCATTCCCTGAGAGAAGCTCTGGTTCTTTCTGAAAAAACAAAGAACAGATGTCAGGCTGACTTGCAAATATTAAAAGGAAACAAAAGTTTTAAAAGAGATGGAAAGAAAAACAAAGAAAAAAACAGCTTGCACAAGAAGATAGTATATGGACAAATTTCTTATACTTTCTCCACAAAATGGGTCACACACATTCGCTTCCACACAGTTTGACTGCCCTCCACCCGCTATCAAACAAACCCAATTTTAAGTAGAAAAGAATTGTTGTCGCCAAAAGATATACAGGAAAAAAAACATTCTAAAGGCAAAATGTTCTCCATATTTGTAAAAAGAAAAAAAAAATTCTAAAGTAACAGCAACACAGTACCACTACTTCTGATTGCAATATGCACTCTACACAAGGTACGGAGTTTTATCGGCACGGGTCTACCCATTACGAAGTTGCGTAACTGAAACAACAGAAATTTCCGTTCATCAGCCCCACCAGAAAATAACTTCAAAATAATTCAGAGAAATTTTACGGGGTACGGCGGAGTTTTTGGGTTTTCTAAGTTGTACTCTTACTTTTATGAAATTCTATGGTGTACCCTTGAAATCCATACTTTCTCTACACTGTAACCTTCTTCAACTCTCCATTAACTCTTTCTCTTTCTAAAAACTCTCCCTTCAACCACAAACTATCATTCGCACTTCCTCCAAAAAGTATGAAGTGATGATGGTGGGTTGATGGATCATTGAATAAGTTCATAGATTCTCGGGTGGGTTCATGGCTGGGTTAATAGGTAAACAGGTAGGTTTATGGGTAATTGGTTGGTTACTGAGTGGATTAATGGATCAACTAATGGACAAAACTAACAGAGATTATCAATAAGGTCATTATAGAGACTAAGGATAGAGCATACTCGTTAATTACTCGTTGAATTTCAAAAAGGAAGGGGAATCATAGTATAAAATCAAAAAAGGTTACACACTTGCACCGTAGAATATCCCTTTAATATAATGCTTTCAAACCCAAACAAATTTGACTGCACTTGCTAGCAGTAAAAGTGTTATAATAACTGAACCTTCAACCTTAAGATCGGTAGACTACGTTGTTTCCATGGCTTTATTATCTTACCCCTATCAGCTATCAAAATTCCCATATGCCAATCTATACTTTTATATATAAACCACCTAGTAGTCTCTTTGTAAAAACATTTGTCATGCATGATGGATGGTAAATTCTACTTTCAAAATATCAAAATATATATAAATATGCTATTCAAATATTTAAGTTACAAAAAATTAGGTAACAAGTAACAACATATTATACAAAGTATTAAAGTGTACTCCAAACTTCCATAAGCCTGTATGATGGTGCAGTTAGATCATATAGTGTAATATACTTAACATCACTACAAACTTCTATAGAGTATGTATGATACACTTTCTATGGTTTGTGTCAGAAGTCAGAACATTAATGTTATGGATGAATATCATCTGCTTTTTTCACTTTAATCTTGTTTAAGCATAGTTTTTGCATTTTAAGTTCATTTGAGTCATTTACGTAATGTACCATTGTAAAGGTCTCGAAGTACTTGCATTTGATTACCATATTGAATGTCAAAACAAAAATATCATATATGAGTATCAAATAAATTACTCACTCGAGAGAAGGTTTCTTTATGGTGGTAGGAATTTGGGCTAGGCTTCTGATAAGATTTAGAGGGTCAATTTTTTGTTTAAGATTGTTCCACGAGTGAGCAGTTTAAAATCGAACTACATAATTCTAATCACATAATTGGAATAAAGCATGGCAAGCAATTCAACATATAGGCTCCTTTATGAAGAGAATAAGGGAATTAACTACCCTCCAGCAGCAGATAGCCATGTATATCTAAACCACTTCCTCCGCCCACATCTATGTAAATGAAAAACCGCAATCTTCATTAGCCTTATGAAAGGCACACTACAATTACCTACAGTACAACTCTGGAAATATTATATTGGTTAAACATATGATCTAGAAAGGCATCAAAATGTATGCATACCTGGTAAATTTCACTAATGAACTCCAATAAAGAAATAAACGGCTGGCTGCTGATTTCAGCAGCATGGTCAGAACTGATGTTAAACTGAGAAAATCCATGAGGAACCCCCATACGGTATGGGCTCAGCATAGTCATTACTTTCTCCTTCACCTCCTTGACCTGTGTGAATGTCATAGCATATAAATTACATGCTAATACCAAATGTGCTATTCACAACCACAAAATACAAAGGAAAAGGCAGTAATTTGATTCTTTCATCAAGGTCAAGGATTCAAATTTTTTTCTTTTCAAAATAAAGAGTATAAGAATACCGATAAGAGCTTACGAGCCTAATCATCTAGCTCTCTTATTGTATACAGGTGTCACCACTTGGTGTCTTTTTGTATATGGATATGTCCATTGATCGATTTCCACTACTACTTGTAAAAAGAGATACAAAGTTCTATTTCTAGGAGAGCATGTAAGAAACTTTAGAAAATGTGAAATGAAACCTGAATATATGGTAGAAATGGAAGAGGTATCTCACCTTGTCTCTGGCAAATGGCTCAGACAAGAAGATAGTGATAAGTTTGTGAAGGTAAGCATTGTACATATATATGATGTCTTCATCGTCATTCTACAAATTTGAAACAATTATAGTTATCCATATGGAGCATAGAGAAACATGAATGAATATTGGAATTGAGTTTATATTTAACAAAAAAGGAACCTGATAAGCAGCAGTTCGAAGAACTTTCTCCAGAAGAAACTGAAATACGTTGTTGGAGAATACTACTTCTAAACAAGAACTAAGACTCTGAAATTCTTGTGAAGCAACACCTGAGACAGAATCCCTCGCAGCATTTCCATCTTGTATTAACATTAAATGTACTGACCATGCAAGTCGTACACAATCAACAAAGCCCCCGACAATTGGATCATTAGCAGAAACCATTACCTAAAGCAAACCCCGGCAAGTGTTTGAGTAAGAAGGTTGTCCATCTATATCTCTAATACAAAGGCAGAGATATGGACAATGAATCTTACAATCGTCTGAAATTCTTGTCTGAAGGAAACATCATTAGAAAGAACAGAGACTTGCTCTGGAACAGTGCTCAAAGCATCTGAAGTAAATGCAATTATAAGAGAAAATAGAATTCCAAATGAAATCTGCACAAATGACACAAGAATGAAACAAAAAGTAGCATAATAGACAAAGAAAAAACCGGGGGGAAATGATGTTAAGCAGAATTTGAGACATGTCACAACCAAACTGAAACAGCATAAATATAAAGAACCTGATATTTAGAGACATCACTGCAGCCATTCAGTTCAGCAGCAATATCTTTTAAAAGAGAGAACATATCTTTAATGTCTTTGGGGCCTAGCAAAAATTACAACACACAAATAAGTACAATCCCACGATGCTTCAGTTTTATTCAAAAAAGAGATCCCTGGCTACAGGAAATCAGTGTTTATAAGACTAGGACTCTAGTTTAGGTCAGATAAGAGAATAAGAAATGAGGTTCACAGCTCTCGCTCCCCTCACCAATATCTCCATCCCACTCTGTCTCTCTCTTTCTAACTCCAATATTCAACTTCCCGATCTACAGTAGCTACACCTTCAACTTCCGCCAAAATTAGACAACCAGGACAAAGTCTCCCTCCCCAAGCATTTCCTATCCGGCTCTAGATCCTCATGTAAGGGGTTGAAGAAAGTACTTAAAACAAAGTCTAGCTGCTGAGAATTGTTTCCTCGAGCAGTAAAAGTTCAGAATAATATTAGTAAAGATATGGAAAACTACAATCATATGGACTAGGCAAAGAGGTAGACCCATATAGAATAAGTGCCTTGTTCTCCTATCACTTACATCTGCCCTTAAATAGAAGATCTATAGTTGGTGAAAATAATCAACTGCGAAGTATTTGAGAGCAAGGGACATATTACAAAATTCAAGAGGAACGTAATGTAAGCTAAGAGATACGTTAATACAAAATTGAAAGTATATGAAGTAGCAAAAGACACGTCCAAACATCATCCCTGCCCTCCCAAACCCAACAAAAGACACCCGTTGTTAAGATGTACCTCCAAGGCTCCAAGTCACTTGACAAAATAAAACTATGAAAAACACCACCACAGCCACATCAATGCAGTATAGTATATGCACAGTATTTGAAAGCTGCTAGTGAAGTGATAGAGCTCCAAGAAACACAAACATGTCATGAAAATTCAACCAAAGTAAAATGAAATAAATAACTAGATAAATAAAAGATCAGGAAAAAAAGTCACAAAGCATTCTTACACAGGACCTGGATAAATAACAAGAATTTAGTCACATACTCGTACGCACAACTAGGACAGACAGAACAAGGCAATGAGAAAGAATGAGTCTTTCTCGGCTCACGACTGCTTGACGCTCCACAACAGCACCACGAGCATCAATGATAAAACTCTCTGCATTGGGCCCCCCCAAACCTGCTGGTTCTTCTCGATTAAGCTCCTAAAAATAAAGATGAAAGTTATGTTGAATAATCTATCAGCCGGAAAATTAGAATTTACTCAAGCAAACACATCATTGTTTATTTTCTCATTGTCCTCTCTTTTACATGGTGAACAGAAACACAGAATAACCACACCAGCCTCCAGGTCTGACTAAAATAAGTTAAGATAAAATTAAGACAAATTCACTGCTTGTAGATCATCCAATTAATTAATGAAGAAAAATTTGCCCGTTAGCACTGGTATTGGGATGTCTTTTTTCACAGAGAACAGCAGCCGTGCACAGGAGGTATATAACTACAATATATGCAGTGAAGGTAACATTGCATGCAATGATGCAAACGTGTCAGCCGATTATCAATCCCGCTGATCATTTCATTACCCCATCCAAAGAACGTCCTAGCTCATAACATATGGTTTTTGCCTATATATGACACGTTCACCTCAACCAACTGAGCCCACCAAGTCTAAAGATAACCGCTTATTGAACAGACGCAAAAGGAAGAGTTACTAGTATGACTATGACACTACGAACACCAAAAGCCTCACCTTAATTAAATTAATCAGACGTTGCCTGAGACCAGATTTTATAAGATCTTCTAAATACTTCTGAATATCAGCCACCAAATCCCCTTCAAGACCCTGATCAAGCACAACGGCCTGCACAAACCAAAAATATGATGACGACCAGGAAATGAAGGGTAGTATAGTAATGCATACTGCAAGAAGTTAGAAAAGTAAAGAGAAAAAAGTACCCGTAATAACGTGTGTAAGGCTGTAATAAGATCTCTTCTTTCCGTGTACCAGAGTCCAGCCGCAAGACGTAAAATTTCCAGAGGTTCCCTTCCCAACAAGCCACACTAACAGAAACAACAGACACATTCAGGCTGAAGAGACTACAAAAAGATAAGATAAGCATGTTGATGGGAAAATGCAACACAAACAGAAAGGGTGGCTGAGGATAGCGCGATTAGCATTCTTACCTCTTGGTTAGCAGAGACCAGCAACCGGACGCAGTCAATTTCATTTAGGTGGAGATCATCGCTCAGTTTAAGCGCCTAAGAAACTCAGTAAATAAGTGAATGAGTACATCAATCAAGGGTAATTTTATTCTGGGAACTACAACATTTGACCTTATCTAACAAAACCATATCAGATAAAGCCACACTATTGGTGATGCGAAATCGGCATAAAACGTTAAAGACTACAATTCAACAGCTTAACTAGGTATCTGGTGCAATCATACAAAATTAAACACTAAAATATTTTCAATATTAACTAGGTAATCACCCCCAAACTTGTAATATGTTCACTGAAACTTCATCATGTACTCTTTATATAGTTCTAATAATCAAACAATGCAACTTATTCAAATAGTAACGGAACACATATGTGTCTCAAATTGGTTAAATGTAAGCTTCTAATGTGACCACTTAAATTTCGTAAATGCTCACTACCCAGATAAATCACATAACACCTCTGAAGTCATATATTATGCACCTACGAAGCTTTGGTCAAGCCCCGAACCAAATACAGAGTATAATTAATAATTCACGGCAGTGCAGCTTATCCGTATCAAAAACTAAACAAAAAAAAAATCACAGCTTAGGTGAAAATTAACCTGACATAACAATCTAAGAAAAAAATACAACTCACAATCTGAACGTCCTGATCATCCAATGATATAGGCGGCGAGTCCGGCAGCCGAACTTCCCTCGTCTGCAACTCAGTTCGGTCCGACGGCCTTGGCGGCTACAGAAAAAAAAAATATGAGAAACATAAAGGTGAATAATAAAATTAAAGAGAGAGAAAGAGAAGTTACCGGGTAAGAAAGGAGGTTCTGAAGAGAGGACATAGAGGTTCTAATGGCGTGCATAAGGTCAATTCTATCGGACGGCGATGGCGGGGACGAGCTAAGGAGTGTTGATTCGATTGTGGAGAGGAGTTGTTTGGGAGACACCATTGTAAAAGTGAGGTTTGGTAGTGACGGAAACCCTAGAAAAGAGGGGGTTTATGAAAACTTAGGGCGGGAAATTTGGAGGAAGAACTCCAACACCAAGGAGAGGTGTGTTGTGTAAAGTGTAGGCTTAGACTGAAGTTGTAGAAGAGAAGCCGAAATAAAGGTAGCAGCCGTCGCACAGACGCACAGTCGCAGCGCAGGACTACCACTTAGGCCCTATTCTTTTGTTAAACCCGCTTTTGTTCTACCTAACCATATACGTACAGACTACCACTTAGGCCCTATTCTTTTAGGTTTTGTCAAATACAACCTTTAATAAAAAAAAATTGTCACACACGACATTTTGGCTGGATTCCGACAACTTCATAACCGCTTGAAATACGGTGACTTTCAGTCAAGGTTTGAGATACAAAACGAGGTCAATTTGAGGTGTTTTTAGACTCGTTGGAAAGGTGGGAGTACAAGCTTTATAAGGGTTATCAACACGATAGTCAGAGGTGGCTTTATGTGGGATCGATTGGTGTGTAAAGTAAGGTGGTCAGAGAGGGTTGTTGTAAGTCTTGATTTACAGCGGGTTTTTCGTGGGTCTTTTAATGGGGTTATGATACTTTGATTGGTCTGAAATTTGGTATGTAAGTAGAAGGGAGTACAAGGTAGGTCGTAGTTGTGTTGTTTGTGGTGGTTGTTCGTTGCAAGTGATGGTTCGAGGGGAGTGAATTGGAGAGGAAAACAAAACAGAAAAGTTAAAGTAAGTTCTCACATGCGAAACACTTCAGTGACCGAAAATGCTCCACATAAGGCCACCTTTGACCACTGTGTTGACAACCGCAGGAAAACTTGTACTCCCACCTTTCTAATGAGTCCAAGAACATCTCAAACCGGCCTCGTTTGCTATCTCAAACATCGACTGAAAGTCATCTCATTACAAGTGGTCAAGAAATGATTTAACTTGTCGGAATCCGGCCAAAAAATCGTGTTTGACAAAAAAAAATTATTAAAGGTTGTTGTGGACACAGCCACCCGCGCGTTGGTTTTGAGGCGGCGGTACTTCTCCCACGGAACTCCGGCGCGAGAGCCGAGGCACGTCATGGGTCGTTACTAATTTGAAAGGCATTGAAACCAGTGAAAGGTTTGACAAGCCTGCATTTGTGGAGTCGCCACCAATTTTTATGGAAAATTGGAACCGCTTCGATTACTTCGCGTCATGTCAAGACACAAAGTAATGACATAGACACCAAAAACTCGTTACCCTTAGCATTCTATGTCTAGAATGACTATCGTGGATGCCAATGAACACGGATGATCACAGAGATCTGGAGTAAGGGGTGAGGGTACGTATTAGGAAGCTCTTTTGATCGAACACCTAATCCCGCCCGCCTCGATAGCGGCCTCTACTAATGATTAGGGAAAATCATCTATACTTGATAT